>JAGKTI010034965.1:0-11353 GCA_018397915.1 Birgus latro | reverse complement strand
TGAGAACACTTGAGGAAGTTGCATATTCAGCATTTCCGCCGAGAAATATGCTTATTCAGCAATTATTAGATTAACAGAGAGTGGACCTACCTCAAAAACGGATGCTATCAGCCGGAACTATTTCACAATTTGCGCTACATCTTGTCCTTGAAGTCACGGTTAAGGGGAAAAAAAATCGACAGACTAGAAGTTAATAATCCAGGATTCCGTCTCAAGAAGAATCACTGTATTGAAAGATTTTACATAAGGAAATGTTTTTGTGTGTGTGTGTGTGTGTGTGTTACAGAAACATTGATGTTGTGCAAAAGTTCGTTTTTTTTTTTTTTTTTTGTCTCCAGTAGGCTCGACGTAATTTTAAACTTCTTATGCTTGAGAAAAAAAATCGAAATTTTTAAACTGTCTCAGTGATCATCACAATGTTTCAAGCTTTTTGCTCTGAAAAACCTAAGGTGCCAGCTCTCTTTTCGTGTCAGTCGACTTCTTGTTATCGTTCATAGATGTGACATTTTCACCCTCACAAGTGTCTTTTTAGTTCTGAATATAATATAAAGTGTTTTACAATCAACTTTGAGAACAGTTGAGGAAGTTGTATATTCAACGTTTTCGCCGAGAAATACGCTTATTCAGCCATCATTAGATTAAAAGATAATGGACCTACCTCCAAAACAGATGCTATCAGCCGGAACTATTTCACAATTTCCACTACTTCTCCTTGAAGTCACGGCTAAAGGAAAAAAAATCGATAAATCAAAATTTAATAATCCAGAATTCCCTCTGAAGAGGAATCACGGTATTGAAAGATTTTACCTAAGGAAATGTGGTTTGTGGTGTAACATATATTTTGAAATTGATTTTTTTTTTCACCGACACGAGGCTCGACGTAATTTTAAACTTGTGCTGGAGAAAAAAAAAAAAGTTCTTAAATTGTTCCGGTGATCCTCACCGTGTTTCAAGCTTTTTCTTAAAAAACCTGAGGTGCCAGCTCTCTTTACGTGTCAGTCGACTTCTTGTTATCCTTCATAAATTTGACATTTTCACCTTCACAATGGTCTTCTTAGTTCTGTATTTAATATAATGTGTTCTATAATCAAGTTTGAGAACACTTGAGGAAGTTGCATATTCAGCATTTCCGCCGAGAAATATGCTTATTCAGCAATTATTAGATTAACAGAGAATGGACCTACCTCAAAAACGGATGTTATCAGCCGGAACTATTTCACAATTTGCGCTACATCTTGTCCTTGAAGTCACGGCTAAGGGGAAAAAAATCGACAAATTAGAAGTTAATAATCAAAAATTCCGTCTCAAGAAGAATCACAGTATTGACAGATTTTACATAAGGAAATGTTTTTTTTTTTTTTTTTGTGTGTGTGTAACAGAAACCTTGATATTGTGCAAAAGTTCTTTTTTTTTTTTTTTTTATCTCCACTATGCTCGACGTAATTTTAAACTGCTTATGCTTGAGAAAAAAAAAATCGAAATTTTTAAACTGTCTCAGTGATCCTCACAGTGTTTCAAGCTTTTTGTTCTGAAAAACCTAAAGTGCCAGCTCTCTTTTCGTGTCAGTCGACTTCTTGTTATCGTTCATAGATGTGACATTTTCACCCTCACAAGTGTCTTCTTAGTTCCGAATATAATATAAAGTGTTTTACAATCAACTTTGAGAACAGTTGAGGAAGTTGTATATTCAATGTTTTCACCGAGAAATACGCTTATTCAGCCATCATTAGATTAAAAGTGAATGGACCTACCTCCAAAACGGATGCTATCAGCCAGAACTATTTCACAATTTGCACTACTGCTTGTCCTAGACGTCATGGCTAAGGGGGAAAAAAATCGACAAATAAGAAGTTAATACTCCAGAATTCCGACTCAATAGGAATCAAAGTATTGAAAGATTTTACCTAAGGAAATGTGTTTTTTTGTGTAACAGAAACTTTGATATTGTGCAAAATTTCGTTTTTTTTTTTTTCGCCACGAGACTCGATGTAATTTTAATCTGCTTGTGCATGAGAAAAAAAAATCGAAGTTTTTAAATTGTTTCGGTGATTCTCACAATGTTTCAAGCTTTTTGTCCTTAAAAACCATAGGTGCCCGCTCTCTTTACGTGTTAGTCGACTTCGTGTTGCATATTCAGCGTTTTCGCCGAAATATACGCTTATTCAGCCATCATTAGATTTAAGGAGAATGGATATACCTTCAAAACGGATGCTATCAGCCGGAACTTTTTCACAATTTGCTTTACTTTTTGTCCTTGAAGTCACGGCTAAGGAAAAAAGAAATTGACGAATCAGAAGTTAATAATCCAGAATTCCGTCTCAAGAGGAATCACAGTATCGAAAGATTTTACCTAAGGAAATGTGTTTTTTTGTTTAACAGATACTTTGATATTGTACAAATTTTCGTTTTTTTTTTCGCCACGAGACGATGTAATTTTAAACTACTTGTGCTACAGATAAAAAAAAAGTTTTTTTTTTAAATTGTGTCGGTCATCGTTCCATTGTTTCAAACATTTTGTTATTAAAAACCTAAAGTGCCAGCTCTCATCTTGTAAGTCGACTTCTTGTTATCCTTCATAAATGTGACATTTTCACCCTCACAAGTGTCTTCTTAGTTCTGAAAATAATATAATGTGTTTTACCATCAACTTGAAGAACACTTGAGGAAGTACCATATTCAGCGTTCTCGCCGAGAAATACGCTTATTCAACCATCAATAGATTAAAAGAGAATGAACCTACTTACAAAACGGATGCTATCAGCCGGAACTAATTCACAATTTGCACTACTTCTTATCCTTGAAGTCACGGCTAAGGGGAAAAAAAACGACAAACCAAAAGTTAATAATCCAGAATTCCGTCTCAAGAGGAATCACAGTATTGAAAGATTTTACATAAGGAAATATGGTTTTTGGTGTAACCGAGACCTTGATATTGTGCAAAAGTTCGTTTTTTTTTTTTTTCACCAAGGTCCTGGACGTAATTTTAAACTGCTTGTGTTTGAGAAAAAAAAAAAATTGAAGTTAAAAATTGTCTCGGTGATCCTTAACATGTTTCAAGCTTTTTGTTCTTAAAAACCTAAGGTGTCAGCTCTCTTAACGTGTCAGTCGACTTTTTGTTATCCTTCATAAATGTGACATTTTCACCCTCACAAGTGTCTTCTTAGTTCTGAATATAATATAATGTGTTTTATAATCAACTTTGAAAACACTTGAGGAAGTTGCATATTCAGCGTTTTCGCCGAGAAATACGCTTATTCAGCCATCATTAGTGTCTCGCCATCCCTGAATACAACAATATTTATCTCGGGAATATTATCCTCCCGTATTTATTACTTTGGTAGCGTGAAACAATAGACACTGGCATGCTCGACTTCGATGTTCACTATTCATATATACTCAGAACTGGGAACTGGAAGAAATGAAAATGATTTGGCTTTTCTAGATTTTAATTATCAAAAAGTTATCTACAAAATATTTACACACATAAAAATCATGAGGTATTTTTCCACCTCATTTCACTTCACATAAAAGATCCGTGCTGGATAGCGTTTATTACCCCCGCACTTAATCATCTACAGTTAATGCACTTAATTACTAACACTGTTTTAATTAATTAAAGCAGTCTTTTATTCCGGGCTTTAAAGTCAACCTTATATATTTAATTCTTTAAATACACGTTAGGACTGTTATAACCAAAGCGCTCTCTTTTATCTTATATATTTAATAATTTAAATACACACTAGTACTGCTGTAACTAAAGCACTCTCTTTTATTCACTTATTGAGATTATATTACACTGTTACTTTAGTATCTTATCACTTAATACAATAAACATATTTAAACATTAAAATCTTCTCTCCTTCCGTTTTCTTTCTAAGTAACTAGGAGTCTCTCTACAAGTCCCGACGACGAACAAATAGTAGCACTGTTCAGAAGTTGTACCCGCGATTACACTAGCTTGTACTCTTACTCAGAAGTACTCTCAACAGAAGTACTCTCATGTTGTCCCTGGAACTCTGCGCTCGCTGCAGACTTCCTTTCGGTTTCACGGTTACGTCCTTCGTGACGCCTCCGCTGCCCCGGGCTGACGTCTCCTTGCCACGATGTTACTCTGATCTCTGAATACTGCACTGCCCTATTCTACCCTGTCCTGGCCTCAAGGGTTGCCAGTGTTCACCAGCAGTTCACATGGTTGCGAGGTGGGTGATGGCTTCACCCACTCATCCACCACCCTCATCCACGCGTCATCCGCGCGTCATCCACCGTAGAGGCTCGAGCAAATGCAGAAGTCAGCATGCTTCCCAAGGTAGTAAATGCAGAGGTCAGCATGCATTCCCATCCTCTGCCTGACCTCTGTCTTAACACCACTCCTCTTACTCTCTCTCTCTCTCCTACTTTCTCTTCAGTTTTCACTTACTTTCTCTCAACCTTCCTTTCGTTTGCTCCACTTCCCTATACCTATTGTCCGCAGCTATATGTGGAGCTAACATCAGGCTCCCTGCTCTCTCTCTTCCGTCCTTGTATCACCCTAAACTCACGTCCAGCAGGTGTACTCATATCCACACCTGTTACAGCTGTGTGTCTGCTGACATCTGCCTGAGGAGAGCCTTGTCGGCTTCCCGACATTTCTCCCCCCAAAGATGAATCACACGTCCTCGTCGTGAGTAGAGCATGGCGGGGTTCTGTGCACGTCGACGTCTGAGTATGGACCCAAGTCTGCAACATGCACACCCACAGCCATTGGTGTAACACTTGTAAAGGATATATGCGGACAGGAAAACCAGAAAGAGAGCTATTCCAGCATGGACATAGTACCAGAAGAAATTGGAGGAACCGAAGGGTTTGAGAGGTTCAATCAACTGCATCTGACTTTGATATTTAAGGAGATCATCCAGAAAGAGAGGAGTAATGTTAAGGTTAGGTCCTAGAGTGGGTAAGTCGTTGATAGCCGTAAGTTCAGCATATGTGAGTGAGGTACTGAGGTTTAAGAGATGGGGGTAGACAGTGAGTTTAGTATCTACTGTAAGAGTTGCATAAGCAGGAAGAGTCAAGGCCTCACTGTGAGCACTACAGCCATCTCCCAAGACCAATTTACCTACTCCCTTAACAATTTGCACTGTCTTCCTAATAGAATTTACTGCGCATTTCAACGTGAATTGCAAAGGTTGTGCAGTGGAGAAACACCAGTGGTTTTTCAGTTTCACAAAAACTGGACTGAACGAAGTTAAGATTTCTTTTCTGCAGAGCTTTGTAGCATTGTTTCTGTTAAGAAAAGAATCACTCTCACAAGAAGGAGTTGAAACATGGTAAACTGACCCCAAAGGTTCACAGATCACCAAGTCCTGGTGGTCCCTGCAACTGGTGAAATCTTGAAACAGCACATAATGGAGGCGGTCTTCCGTGAAAGCAAGGAAGTTAAACTGGTGAAGTACTTTCACGTAGACCTCCGTAGCAGGCACACTGTAAGGAAGTGAGGTGATCCTAAAGATATCAAATACATCAGAAGGGTCACCTAACACCGGTATTAGTAAATAAAAGCACACAGCTGACATGTAACCTCGAGGTACAACCTTGATGATATCACGGTACAGTGCTAGATATTCTGGCCTCGCTGGGAAAAGTAGACCCGGCTCCTTGAGTGATATATTCCCTAATAATTCCAGCAAGATTTCGTTAGGGACAATATCTAAACTCAGCCTAGCCTGAAGCATCTCTTGTATGCCCAACTTAATCCTAAAATGATCAGCTATGATGTCAGACAAGGCGAGTTGAAGGTTAAACAACGCCTCATACATCTTTACTTCATTTTCCAACTCTAAAGTCTTCAGTGAATACAACCTTATGATGCTGTAAGAAATGTTTGCAGCCTTCTGCATCTTCAACAGCGCTGCCTGCATGTGTGACACATTCCTTATTGTGCTATTCAATATCATGGAATGAACATTTAATTTTGATCTCTCCTTCTCTGACATCGTCTCAAGGCTCCTAATCTAGCATGAATATCATCAACCTGTTGTTGAGTAGCTGTTCCAAACAAGACATTGGCAAATTGCCCCAGAATTTCGATCGCACCCCTCCTGGAGCAACGACTCCACGGATGATCTGACATGAGATAGTCTATATAATTGCTTAAATCCTGATAACGAGCATCAAATTCATTTTGAAATGCATGCAGAGTGTTCTGTAATGAGGCAACTAGAGCGCTGCCATTATCCATGTGGCCTACATTCCACAAAATGGCATCACTCAAGTCGCGAGCAACAAGTAGAGGTTGGAACAACTCCTCCTTATTTAGTACAAATGGAACTACATAGTTATTTCCTGTGATCATCAAACGACCCACAGGTGAAAACACCAATCCCAAGTTGGCAGGTGTCTCCTCTTGTGGTCCTATCGATTCCAATTGGGATGGACTCACCCAAACCCAAGCAATAATCTGCAAGAGAATCGTAAAACTATAACCACAAGTTCACCTGACTATCGTTTATTCATTTAGTAAAAACTACATGTCTCCTGTGTCTTCCTCAGTCACTTCAGTCTGTGTTTCAGTCACAGCAGGTGCTTCTGCTTGTGCAGTCTGATACTCTATAGGTCTGTCCATACATAACGGGTAGTCTGGGACACTAGAATGTGACCTCAAACTGTATCTGCAATGTGGTGGAGTGTGAGGTGTGGAGTGGTGTGGTGGGGGAGGTGAGGGAAGCAGTGTTTGGCCTTGACGCTCAGCTGGCTGTCGCTTGCTCCCGACCCGCACCCCGCGCACTCGCCTGGTCACAGTTGCTAGTTGCATCACTGCCTATAGCTTGACTTACTTGTGGAGAAGGCAAACTAAAGTCAATTACAGGCCCTGGGATATATTCTTCCTCATTTATTTCCTCACCTTCATTTTCCCCTTTATCCCTAGTCTCCTCACCTTCATGAATAGGATAAGCCATTCTCGCATTACGATTCTGCTTCCTAGTAATACACTCCTCTGGGACAACTTTCACCCTGTCAGTGTGTAATGTGGTTACTTTCCCCCCTTGTATGGGACGAACTTTGATGACAACATCATTTACTTGATCAATTACACGATAGGGTCCTGAAAACAAAGGTTGCAATTTCCTTGCCATCCCCCTGATAGGGACAGTCTTCACATAGACACGGTCCCCTACCAAAAGTGGTTTTATTACACATCGCTTCGCCCTTCTGTTCTCATTTTCTGTGCTCGCACGATCGAGAAAGTCTTGGCATCTTTCGAAAACCTTTGTTGCCAACGCGGCAAATAAATTAGGTATATCCTCAAGGTTATACTTCAAAGATGGGTCTTGCACTACATGATAAGGCATCTGTGGATCTTTGAGAAACAACAAGAAGTAAGGAGAATCACGGATAGTCCGATTATATCCAGAGTTATAGGCCATCATAGCAACTGGTACCAATCTATGCCAGTGATTAGCGTTTTGTTCCACCATGGTACGTATTATTTGAATAATAGTACCATTTGCCCTTTCCACCAATCCATTAGAGGATGGGTGATAAGGAGTAATGTTCACATGTTTCATGTGCAACAAGCGTGCCAATTCCTGAAACACTTTGTTAACAAATTCAGTGCCCCGATCAGTGACTAATTGTTGTGGAGTTCCGTAAACACAAATAATTCGCTCCACAAACACCCTAGCCACCTCTTCGACAGACTTAGACTTTAATGGTTCCGCGATAAGAAATCGAGTCATCGCATCAATGAAAGTTAAGACATAATAATGCCCTTCCTCTGATCTATTTAGTGGACCAATCAAATCCATATGACACCTGACCCATGGTGCAGTGACATTGGGGAAACGGAGAAGCGGGCTTGGGGCGTCCCCCGAACGCTTAGAACGTATACACTGGGTACACTGTTTGCAAAATTCCATGACATCCCTCTCCATCTGGGGCCAGTATGCAAACCGTCTCACGCAAGTTAAAGTAATCTTGGTTCCACCATGACCAGATAATGGTAAGCAATGAGCAAGTCTAATGCAGAATGAAAGCTATCTTCTGGGACTACAATTTGGAATACTTCCCCTGTGCCATATGACCGACTCTCTTTCTTATAGAGCAAAACGTCTGGCAACAAATGAAAGCAGTCCAATTTTGCTGGCAATTTTGGTACCTCTGTGGTCTCATTCCGCAGATAACTCTTTAATTTACCCCAAACTGGGTGTGAATCTTGTTGTCGCCTTATCTCAGTGTCATCCCAATCTATTGTGTCTACTTCCACAGCGCCTGGACTTGCAAGTAGTGCGACTTCATCTTCATCATTAGACTGAGTCGTTCTCAAACGGGATAGAGCATCCGCTACAGTATTCTGCTGCCCTGGTAAATATTCAACCTTGATGTCATATTCGGCTACCTGGATTTGCCATCTTGCAATCCTCCCTGAAGCCGGATTTACATTAAACAACCAAGTAAGAAGTCGATGATCGGTCTGAATCAATATCTCATAACCCAAAATAAGTGGTCTGTTCACCTTCAACCTGTAAACAATACTCAACGCTTCCTGCTCAATCGTAGCATAGTTCAACTCTGCTTTATTTAGAGCACGGCTGAAAAAAGTTAATGGCCGAAGGAACCCTTGATCATCTTTCTGTTGCAAAACTCCGCCAATCGCAGTACCGCTGGCGTCCGTAGTTAACACAAAAGGTCTATCAAAGCGAGGAAAAGTTAGCAATACATCTTCCGCTAACTTCTGCTTAAGTTCACAGAACACGCAGTCTGCCTCCACATTCCACTTCACGCGCTGTCTCGTGTTCTTTACGTCTTTCTTCCCACGAGTAAGTTTCGTGAGTGGTGCCGCTATCTGGGAGAAATTTTCCACAAACCGGCGATAATAATTTACCAACCCCAAGAAACTCTGGAGTTCTTTCAAAGTACTGGGAACCGCAATATCTTGGATTGCACGGATTTTCTCTGGCTGAGGACGTAATCCCTCTGTTGTGATGACATGGCCTAAAAAGGATACTTCCTGTTTAAAGAAACTACACTTCGGCAATTTAATAGTTAGCTCTGCCCCTTCTAGACGTCCCAAGACCTCATCTAGGTTATGAACATGAGCATCAAACGCCTTTCCGTAAATAATAATGTCATCCAAAAAAGTATGGGTTATCTTTCCCATGAGACCGATCATGACTTCATTGATTATACGCTGGAAAGAACCCGGCACATCTTTTAATCCAAAAGGAAGGTTACAATATTCCCAGTGCCCTTCAGGTGAAGAAAAAGCTGTAAGAGGCTTAGACTCCTCATCCAAAGATATCTGGTGATAACCCTGCTTTAAGTCTAGATTACTGTAGTACTTATTCTCACCTAACTGTGAAAGAATATGCTCAATATTGGGCAAAGGGTAAGGATCTGTAAATATCTGCTTATTTAAATGTCTAAAGTCTAAGCAGATCCGCAAACCACCATCCTTCTCAACTACTGGAACTAGTGGTGAAGAATAAGGTGAACGAGAAGGCCTGATAATCCCCTGTCTACGTAAATCTTCAAGTTGCTTACGTACTTGATCATGCACTTCGTTGGTATACGGTATGGCCTACGGTTCACTACCGGTCCATCCACACATATGTGATGATAAAAGTATGGTGAAGTAGTAAGTAGGTCCTCGGGTAATGCAAAGACATTTGGGTGTGTTCTTCTTAGCCTTTTTAATGCTTCATTTTCCCGGCTAGAAGGAATTGTCATCTGATCTACCTCCGTGTACAGTTTCCTGAGTCTATCCTCACTCATTACACTGGTGATCTGCTCTTCCTCTTGACTCACTTGCTCCTCCCCCCACCTGACTTCTTCATAAGGGGATACAGTACCTACCCTATATTCCCCATCTATAAATATCCTGTCAGGGGTTAAATTCGCATACGCGACGGTGAAACATGTTCCTTCCCCAGTTGCCCCATTATCCACTGGACTTACAATACCTGGCCACAACACTGCCACAATTGAACTACCAGTGTTTGGCATAAACATTCCTACCTCCCACCCACTTAACGCTGTCTTTAACGTTATTGCTCCGTATGTGTAAGGTTCCAGAATGTCTGTCTCCTTCGTGACACAATGACTTGTTACAAAATCCTCTTCCTCGGATGGAGGAACTGCTTCAGTTATCACAAACGAAGGATTGAACTCTACGCGAGAAACATTCCCTCCCTCGGTCACCAAATCAAGTTCCTCTTCCCCGACCTTTATACATAGCGGGTTGGCAGTGATACTTAGGCTATGTGCGAATATGAAATCAACTCCCAAAATTATGGAAACGGCTGAGGGTAGTTCCCTCACTACCACAAATTCCTGATTATATTTTTTATCGCCTAATTCTACCTGGAAATTCACCAATCCCAATATGTCCATTGCATCACTGCTGGCGGACACCAAACCACCGCCTCAATAAGGTTGGAGATTAGTATCGGGCCCTGACGCAAATTCATAGGTCTGTTGGCTAATCAAAGATTAACAAGCTCCTGTATCCAGAAGTATCTCGCAATGTAAATTCCCACACATGCTTTTTACCACCACCAACTTCGCTACTTCATCACTTGTAGTGACAGTTATTAAGTTCCCCAGCCCGATTCTTCCGGCTTTTTTTTTCTTCATCGGGTGACTTAGTCTTCTTCCAATTACACTGAACTGTACTATGTGTAGTACTCTGACACTACCTATATCTAGCTACTGGCTGTCCGGGATTATCCACACGGACTCCGCAGTGCTCAGCTCTGTCCCGTCATGGAGCAACGAAAACATCTGATCCTTTTCCTCTGCTCCTGTGACAAATTATCATACATCCCCCATTGAAGTGTTGGAGTGGCCTGTCCGCACGACATCGTTTAGCGAAGTACCCTGGCTTCCCACACCTACGGCAATCATTATTGTCAGGTAAATTAACACGGGAACTTGCACCCCGTGAGCCCTGATGAGGTTCTGAGCCACACTGAACTGGCCCACTCGCACTCGTAGGATTCCTCGCCCCAGTGTTCGGCTGAACCTTTTGCCTCGGCGACGCACTCACATTGCCTGCACTCGGGTTCACACTAGCAATCGTTCCCTGTTTCTTTTCTTTCAGTACATTGTCTTCTGACAGAGGCGAATTTGTCTTTTCTGCCCACTTGACTCCCTCCTTCGCTATCTCTACTGGGTTATTGTATCGGCTCTGAGGAATTTGTGCAACATATTGTTTAGGAAACATGTCCAAAAAATTATTGATAATGATAAGATTTACTGAATCCCAGAAACTTGCACGTACTCTGACAATCCTATCCCCCAGACTCTGTAGCCTGTAGAAGTAGTGAAGTGGAGTTTCCCCGGGGTTCCTTTTTGCCGTAAGTAACTCCCGGTGTAA
>JAGKTI010034964.1:0-11353 GCA_018397915.1 Birgus latro | reverse complement strand
CTTCCCGCACTATTTTGCCACCCCAAGTAATGACGTCATGGTTCATTGGGCGTACTGAGCCTCCTAGTTCAGTGGTCTGCCGCCCCGCCATGTTTGTTTGCACCTGTTTCCAACCAAGGTCACTGACCCTCACAATTTCGTAGTGCTCCTCGCAATACCCCAGCAGTCTAACGTTGCAGTTGCACGAGTGTTATCATGGCACCAACGGGTAAGAAGAACAAGAAAATAATTTTGGAGACCAAACTGAAAATGACTGAAAGGAAAAAAGCAGCTGAAGGTAATTCTGCTATTGGTCAGGAGTTTGGTGTTGATGAATCGACAGTGAGAATCATTTTAAAGAACAGTGAACAATTCAAGCAAGCAGCGAATAACTATGGAGGTGCTCAATTTGATGGTAGAATGCTGGTGGACAACAAAGAAGTGCTAATAACAATGGAAAGATATCTTGCTCACTACATTCAAAGAAAGGAAAAGGAAGGAAGGGATTGCATTAGATGGGCACCATATAAGGGAGCAGGCAAAGATATTCTATCACATGTGCCTTAAAAAAGCCATTAATCCTCCAACAAAACCTTTCAAGGCATCGAATGGGTGGCTATGCCAGTTCCTCAAAAGGAAGGGGTTTAAACACAGGTTCAGTGGCGAGTGAGGCAGTGCTGACTACAAATTGGTCGGCTTCACTCCAAGGTAAGCACTTTTTCCCACTCTTTCTCTCGACTCTACCACTGATGTACTGTACAGTAATATTAATAAGAAAACATCATAGGTAAGAAACATTTAAAAATAAAATGCATTTACACTGATGTGAAGACTGGCGTGGTTAACAGGACTGGTGGCGGGGTGAGGCTTGGCTACTGTGGCCCCGCAGGGCCTTCATCATCACTATCACTGTCGGCAGATATTTCCACATCTTGCTGTGTTTTTTCTGCCTCTTTCATGAATCCCTCGAAGTCAGAATCGTCACTGGGGTCATCAGAATGAAAAAGGTTAGGGATGCTAGGATCGCTGGCTGCTTGGGGAGGGGTGGCAGGACGGCTGTTCGATGGGGCAGGGTCTCTTGGGGTTCTCATTAATTTTTTGATTAGAGACTGCTTCCTCTTGTTAACCCCATCTCTGTGGAGGTCAGCATAAAAACGAAGGGCCCTGTCAACACCATGGCATGCTTCCTGAGCCCTAAATTGTCACATTCGTTGTTCATGTTTTTTTTTTTTCAGCTGGTCAATGACAGCGAGAATATTGGCCAGGTTATGCATCGTTAATTCTCGCCTGCTTTGCTTTTATGCTGACCTCCACAGAGATGGGGTTAACAAGAGGAAGCAGTCTCTAATCACAAAATTCAAGAGAACCCCAAGAGACCCTGCCCCATCGACCAGCCGTCCTGCCACCCCTCCCCAAGCAGCCAGCGATCCTAGCATCCCTAACCTTTTTCATTCTGATGACCCCAGTGACGATTCTGACTTTGAGGGATTCATGAGAGAGGCAGAAATAACACAGCAAGATGTGGAAATATCTGCCAACAGTGACAGTGATGACGTAGGCCCCGCGGGGCGACAGTAGCCAAGCCTCGCCCTGCCACCAGTCCTGTACACCAAGCCAATCTTCACATCAGTGTAAATGCATTTTTTTTTTTTAATGTTTCCTACCTATGATGTTTTCTCATTAATATCACTGTACAGTACATCAGTTCGTGTTTGTTTCATTTATCATCATAAAATTAAGAGGTAGAGTCGAGAGAAAGAGTGGGAAAAGTGCTTACCTTGGGGTGATGTCGACCAATTGCCTTTATTTCATATATTTAATTGTTTGAATTTTGCGCATTTTGATTTTGCGAGGTTTTTTGTCGACCATATTCTCGCAAAATTGGAGAGTGTGGTTCCGAAATAATGGCGGTTTGTTCAACTAAGTTGCCTCCAAAACTTGAAAATGATTTTGCTTATGAGAGTTGGAAGAAGGACATCAACATTTGGTGCAAACTGACGGACTTACTGAAAAAGAAGCAAGCCTTAGCTATTCACCTGTCATTGTCTGGAAGAGCGAGGGTGGCGTCTTCGGAAATTGATACAGCTGATTTGAAGCAAGAGAATGGTGTTCAGACCTTGCTGAAAAAACTAGACAGTTTATTTCTTGTGGACAAAGGACGTCGGCAGTTTGCAGCTTTTCATGAATTGTACAGCTTCAGAGGAGCTGGTGTTATGAACATTCGTAAGTTCGTGGCAGAATTTGAACATGTTTATTTCAAATTTGCGAAGCAGGACATGGCACTACCAAATTCTGTGATGGTTTTTATGCTCTTAGCTGCATGCAAACTTTCAGACAGTGAGCAACAACTAGTGATGTCCGCGATAACTGAGGTGACATACGAAAACATGAAATCTGCCCTGAATCGTATTTTTGCTGGTGAAATTGGCGGGCAGAATGATGCATCAGTGTCTGCCAGGGAGGTGAAGGGCGAACCAGTATTTTGGAGTGACGAAGTTGGGGGTGAGAAAACGTTTTATGTTAGAGATACTCAACGAGGACGGAGAATGTTGCGGGGTGGTGCAGTATGTGATCGAGGTCATGGTGGTGGCCGATATTCAACCGTATCTGCTAGAATTCCCCAACACTCATCCACTGGCAGGAGGCAGAACCCACTTGGGTCTGACGGAAAGGTATCGAGGTGTTTCGTATGTGATTCTAGATTTATTGGGCATGATTAGGTGGATGTGCAGTGCGTCCCTGCGTGCAAGGCCTGGGGGGGCTGGGTTTATGATGGAAGAGTTGAGAGGTAGGATGGGACTGGAATGTATTGGTGTTGTGATGAGGAGATGTAGGCTGAGGTGGTTTGGACATGTGGAGAGGATGGGGGATGATAATTGGGTACAGAGGGTGAGAGGTGTTAATATTGGGGGAGGGGTTGGGAGGGGTAGACCGAGAAAGACATGAGACGAGGTCATTACTGTGACTTAAGGGTTAAGGGACTGAACAGGGAGGCTGCCAGGGATCGAGCAGCGTGGAGAGCCGCCATTAGGTGACCAAGGCCGACGCATGCAAGCATGTTGGAGCCTTCAAAAACGAAACAAAAAACGAAACGAAACGATGTGGCTGTCCGGATGTATACGAAAATGACGGCAGTCGAGAAGAAAATTCTGAAACAGTGCATCTGTCGTTATTTATGGGCTATGCAGATGATGCCGCTAGTAGAGGTAAGTTACAGACTATAGTAGAAGAATCTAAGGGATGTGCTGTTCTAGACACAGGGTGTTCTACAACTGTATGTGGAGTTGAATGGATCACTTGCTATCTAAGTGAGCTCACTGATTACGAACGTGAAGCTATAAGAGAAAAAGCGTCATCCTCAATGTTTACTTTTGCTGATGGTGTCACAGTTTCTTCCCTCAAATGTGTTACTCTGCCCTGCTACATTGGAAATATGCATGCAACCATCGTGACTGATGTTGTGAACTGCAATATTCCCTTGCTGTTGAGTAAATGTTCCACGAAAAAAGCATAAATGTTGATTAACTTTGGAAGCAACCAGGTCACAATTTGTGGAACTGTCTTTAATTTGAAGTCCTCATCTTCAGGCCATTACTTGCTTCCAATTTCTTTATGACTAAATTGTGAATTTTGTGAAACAATCACACTGGCATCTCTTGGGGGTGATGAAGAAAAAACGGCTTTGAAGCTTCACAGGCAATTTGGACACCCAACATCGGCAAAATTAATTAAACTCTCACAGATGCGGGGATTAAAAGTTCAGAACTGGAGTGGGCTATCAAGGCTGTATCTGATGCTTGTACAGTCTGTTGCAGATTCAAGAAAGCCAAGCCCTGACCCGTAGTCAGTTTGCCCATGGCGTCTAAGCTTAACGAAGCCATAGCCATGGATTTGAAAGCTTGGGGAAGGCATTATTTCTTAGTCCTTGTTGATTTGGCGACCAGGTATCGTAATGCAATAGTCATCGCGGATAAGTGTGCACCCACCATTATTAAAGGAATATTTCGGAGCTGGATTCTTGTGTTTGGCACACCTGGAAAAATTTTTACAGACAATGGTTGTGAATTCAACAATGCGGAAATGCGAGCACTGGGAGAGGCCTTCAATATCAAGATCATGACGTCTGCAGACAGTCCATGGAGCAACGGAGTCTGTGAGCGTCAAAATACAGTCATTGGTGACACTGTTAGGAAGATAATGGCTGATAGCTAGTGTGAATTGGATGTGGCCTTGGCATGGGCAGTATCGGCAAGAATTGCTCTTACCAACTACACAGGCTTTTCTCCTAACCAAATTGTTTTTGGTCAAAACCCTGGCCTGCCTAATGTGTACACAAATGATCCTCCAGCCTTGGAACCTTCATCACCATCGAAAATTGTGAGAGACAACTTGAACGCTCTTCATTTAGCAAGACAAGAGTTTATAAAGACTGAATCAGATGAACGTTTGGCTAGGGCTCTGCGGCACATCATACGTTCGAGTGACTTAAATGACATCCGAAATGAAGATGAAGTCTTCTACAAAAGAAATGACAGTCATGAGTGGCACAGTCCCGGAATTGTAATAGGCAGAGATGGGAAACAAATTCTGGTGAGACACGGCAGTGTCTATGTGCGAGTGCACATGTGTCGTCTAGCATATGCGCCAGAGCAAGATACTACAGTTGAAGGTGGTGTCAGCAGTGATGAGAAGAACAATGTTGTCCAGGAGAAGTCTAATGACGATTCTTCGCAAGTGCTGAATGACTATCCACTAGATGATGAATCGAAAGATGGTGTGGTTCCGATTGATGAGCCTTCCACAGTTTCTATTCCAGTTAATCAGCCTCCCAAAGTTTCTGTTGGTCAACGTATAAAGTGAATACATTCAGAAAGTGGAGAGTTGGTCTGAAAGGATTATGAGTCAGGCAGGTAAAGCCACTGGAAAGTACAAACACTGCTACAATATCAAGAGGGACTCAGACGGCAGCATTGATTGGATAGATTTGCTGAAGGATTTTAGCGAATGGGAAGTGGTTGATGATGACGCAGAAATGCTTGTTCTTTTCAACTCTGAGGCCGTATTATGCGCTAAGGAAAATGAAATTACAAACTGGCAGAATAATGATGTGTATGAGGAAGTAGATGATGTTGGGCAAGGTGCCATAACAGTTCGATGGGTTGTGACGGAAAGACTGAAAAATGGAAAGCCTATTGTTAAAACCTGTTTAGTCGCCAGAGGATTTGAGGAAGACACGGTGGATCTCCGAAAAGACTCACCTACTTGTTCAAAAGAAGCAGTGCATTTGGCACTTTCTTTGGCCTCCACCACCAGTGGGATTGCCACACTATGGATGTGAAAGCTGCCTACTTGCAAGGTAACAACATTAAGAGAGTTGTTCATTTACGTCCTCTGCCTGAATATGCAAATGGTAAGTTATGGAGACTAAAGAAAACTGTTTACAGCCTTTGTGATGCTGCTAGGCATTGGTATCTGTGCGTAAAAGATCAATTGTTGAGTCTCGGAGCTAAAGTGTCATCACTGGATGCAGCTCTGTTCTCTTGGAGCAATAGTGGCAAAGTCGAAGGCATTGTATGCATTTATGTCGACGACTTCCTTTGGGCTGGTACACATGAGTTCGAACAACAAGTGATAAACCGATTGAATCAAATATTCCTCATTGGCAGTTCAGAATCAAAAGCCTTCAAATACGTTGGTCTCAATGTCATCTCCAACATCGATGGCAGCATAAAACTCAACCAATTCCAGTATGCTTCATCTTTGAAACCAGTCATGCTGAGTAAACATCGTGCAGCAGTAAAATCAGGAGAGCTGTCAGAGTCTGAGAAAACAGAGTACCAAGCATTAATTGGGCAACTCAGCTGGATTGCCACACACACTCGGCCAGATATTGCCTTTGATGTGTGTGAGTTGAGTGTGACTAGCAACCGAGCTACTGTAGCAGATTTGCTTAGACTCAATAAGGTGATCTCAAGGGTGAAGACTGACAACATGAAGCTATACATTCCAAGAATGGGGCTGATCAAGGACTGTCATATAGAGTGCTTTTCGGATGCCTCATTTGCCAACCTTGTAGGCATTGGGTCTCAGGGAGGTTTTGTGAACTTCCTATGAGATGCTAGTGAGGCAAGATGTCCTATATTCTGGCAGACAAGAAAGATCAGGAGGGTCGTCAAATCTACCTTATCTGCTGAGGCGTTGGCGCTCCTTGAATGTGCTGAGACTGCTGTATATCTCGCCAACTTATTGCGTGAGGTTTCTGGATATGGAAAGATCAAAATAAAGTGTTTCGTCGACAACAAGAGTCTGGTGGACGCCCTTTACTCCTGTAGGAGCATAGAAGACAGGAGATTGCACATTGATATTGCTGTATTACAAGACATGTTGGACTGAGGGGAGATTAATAAAGTATCTTGGGTGGATACATCACAACAACTGGCTGATTGTCTCACCAAGAAAGGTGCCTCGACCGAGCAGCTGTGTGCAGCAGTCAGCCGAGACTAGAAAGGTTATAATACTTCAAGAGATATCACATATCTGTATGTGGCCACAGACTGGGTCTTGATAGTAATTAAACAAAAGTCTATGTATTGGATGCATAGTGCATATCGGGTGTTGATGGTACCCACACAGAAGTCAGTGTATTGGATACATAGTGTGTATCAGACGCCAATATACCATCCAGCTTCGTCCTTGGAATCTTTTGTCAAATTAAGAAGAGAGGACAAGAGTGTTAGTGCATACTGCTGTTAGTGTGTGTGCGCACGCGCACACCTGCTAAATCACGAGTGGTGACGTCACCGGAAGGGCCCTGCGGTGTGCAGCCGGGGGCCTGGGCAGTTCGCGGTGTGAGGCCGGTGAGTGTAGTTTGTCTTCTAATAGACAGGATACGAAATAATGTGATTCGTGAAAGATGTGGTGTGAGGAAGTCTGTGGACACCAGAATTAAAGACAGTGTACTGAGATGGTATGGTCATGTGGAAAGAATGGATAACAACAGAGTGGTGAAAAAGGTATATCTGAGTGAATTTGAATGAGGGAGGAGGTGAGGTAGGCCAAGGAGAAGATGGAGGGATATGGTGGATGAGTGTGTGAGGAAGAGAGGTTTGGAAGTTGGTGAGGCTAGGGGGCTAACAAGAGATCGAGCTGGCTGGATGAATATTGTGAGAAGAAGCACATGATCAGGGATCTGGCACCCCTTTTTAACGTGACAGTGTCCGGATTGACTCTGTTGGATACATTTATGTGAAGCTACAGAACGTGATGAATGTTTTTGGTGTATCAGACAGCCAGGATTCCAGGGGCTTGAATGATGAGTGAATGGAAGCATGGCCCATTGGAGTGGGCAGATTTGGACTGACTGGACATTGCTACTCCTCACCCTGCCCTAGGGTGGGAAAGAAGGTACAGATGATGATGACGATGATGTTGATGATTTTTTTGTTGGCAGCTTACTTACCAGAAATTGCTGGCATGAAGCCCAGTCCCTGTATACTAAATCCTTGTTATAAGTCACCATATTTTTTATACTTTTCTAAATCATGTATGGAGTCAATTGCTGAATAAGTCCCTCTTAAAGTTCCAGTCTTACATCTAAAGCTGATTTGCCAGTTTCCTCCAGTTTAATGTACTAGTTGTGTGAATAAAGTTGTGATATTTTACAACTTGACCTAATGAGGGCTGCCAACATGAAGAGTATTTGTAAATTGTTCGTTTATGAAATCAATATGTACTGCACTGTATGAAGCACCTCCATACATTTCCCTTCTATAGATGCCCAAACCACCGTTGCATCCCTGGAACATGGCACTGTGATGGTGATGATGACTGTGGTGATGGTGCTGATGAACCAGGAGAATACTGTGAACAGGAAGGACGCACATGTTTTGGGGACCTTTTCACCTGTGACAATGGAAACTGTGTTCCAAAGATTTACATATGTGATGGTGATAATGACTGCATCGATGGATCTGACGAGGATGATAGACATAAGTGCAGTAAGTGTTCATTTATGTTTCATATGTAAAAAAGAAACATAAATAGATCTGTATGCCTATAAGAGAAGTTTTACAATAAACTGTTGTATAAGGTGTATCTGCTTACATAAAGCTGATTTTTCTATGTGGGATACTGTACTCGTGTGCAGCCAGTCCTTATCAAGCAGCTCTGCTATAGCACAAGGCCCACAGTTCTGTGATGTTAAAAATGTAGAATATATTAAATCAGATATACAGCAAAGCTCCATTTACCAAATTTCATCTTTGACAGACTTTTTGAGCTAACCAAACAATCTTAGCTACGCTACAGTACCAATTAAGGGTTGCCATATACAACATTGCATATGCCATCTGGCATTGCATAAACACTTCCACTGCCATGTATTTTGTTAATTTTAGTGTCTTCTTGTACTGTGCTTTATTACTGATATAACAATGTGGCCATATATTTTACAGGCAGGATCCGATATATGATCATGATGTGTTGCAGAAAACATAACTGTAATCTGAAAGATTGTAAACCGAGACAGTTATGATGTGAGTTCACTGGGGATACACCAGGTGACCAGCCAGCATTACTCACATGTAACTTTATCTAACCTGCCCCAAATCCAAAGACCATAACCACTTTAAACTAATGTCTAAAGCCACTTAACAGTCTTTTTGTGAACATTTCATTTTTTTATCCCCACCTTGTGATCATCGTATTGCGATGGGCTAATCATTATTTGGGGCATGGTGTTTAACCCCTTAACCGCGGGTCATCACTTCCGTGACGCTCGGGCGCAATGGATCATACTGCGGGGTGTCAATTTTGTGATTTTGTGTTGTTTTGAATTCGCCCGGGCTTTCTGGTGGTGACTTGTATCATCTATCAGCACTGCCAATGTCCAACAATAGTCAGAGCTGCTAATGTCATCAGTACTCCCATCCTTTGTTGACAATTTAGCCATTTTCCCCCATTCTAGACTCCCCTCCCTACCTCCCCTCCATTACCCTCTCGTGTCATCTGCTCAGCGGCTCTGCGCTACGTAAATCTTCCCCTGATTTTTCCACTGATTTCATCCATTGAAATGAGCCCTGTGCCCTATTCTTATACAAAATAATATATATATAAAAAAATAAGGTAACTGATAGTGCCATACACCAGGAATTGGCTAATTATCACTTGGTAACATCCAACCTGCACTCGTTCGCTAATTTCCCCTACTTTTTTCCCCATGAAATATGCTGTATGAGCTATTCTCGTAATATAAATGTATATAAGAAAGGAAGGGAGAAGCCTGAGCAATATTTATATTCACCTGGAACTACCTAATTTATTATGTATTGTCTAGATTTCCTACGACTTATTTCTTAGCATATACATTAGCAGCTGACATTTTCAACTCTTGGCTACCGAGATACGTACGTCTCAGTTCACTGCCGTCCTTCAAGCTGGAGCCACGTCGCAGTCGCGCCCCTCCATTTCTGCCGCTTTTGCGCCCATTATAAAAGGCCCTGTGACCTCTACCCGTACTAAACATCGTGTGGGAAGCGGTAAAGGACTGTATATATATATATATATATATAGATAAGTGTAATAAAGTACTAGAAATAATAAAGTGTGAGTGTGTATATGAATAAGAAATGACAATACGAGCAGCGAATTAGCACGAGTGGGAGGCTCATACGCGCTCGTATTTTACATTGCTTTCACAGTGTTTTTTTTTTTGGAGTATGGATTCCAAACTTCTTGGAAATCATTGAATAGTGTATCTAGTGTTCATATCTGGCAGTGGTATTCAGATTTGTGGATGTTGGGAAGTGTAAAGTGGAGACTTCAGAAGTCTCCACAAGTCCTACGGTAGTCGGCGAGTGCTAAAAAAACATCCCAGGAGAAAGCTGAAGGTATGTGCCATATGCATATATAATTATAATATTCTAGGACTAATAACTGATTTTTGGCACATATTTTTAAAAAGTCAGTCGGAGCGCAGATTTGCCTGGCGGGATGGGTACGGTGCACTTCCGACAACCCCGCGGTTTAAGGGTTAAAATGGAAGATCGTATAATTTGGACATCATAAACTGGATCCTTCTTGTATACTGTATATATTATAGAGCTAGTTAATGTATAGTGTGTCTGGGAAACTGCTGAAATGCTGAAAGCCTCAGGAAATATAGGAATGGGTTTAGTTACTGATTTGATAAAAATGATTATAGTTGGGTATGTTGTCCCAGATGGCTTGCTGAAGAGCGTGATTGTAAATGTATGCAAGGAGAAGGATGGTGCCCTGAAAAGAGGAAATTAGAAAAGAATAAAACTTTTGGACCAGATTATGAAGGTAATGGAGAGAGTCATAGAAGGTATGAGTAGGGTAAAAGTGAACACTGATGAGATGTAGTTTGGGTTTATGCCAGGCAGTGGGACCACTGGCACCGCGTTCATTGTCCAACTGCTTCAGGGAAAATATACTGTATAAGAAAAAAAAGGGACCTGAACATTGTTTATCTTGATCTGGAGGACTTTGACAAGTCTCTACGGAGTCAGTAAAGTGGGCAATGAGAAAGCATGGGATTAAGGAGTGGCTGGTTAGGGTGATGATGGCTATTTATGTGGGTGGAACCCAGGTGAGAGTAGGTGGAGATTTGAGCGATGAATTTTCCGTGTATGTTGGCATGCATAAGGGATCAGTCTTGAGCCCTTTATTGTTTGTCATGGTGCTTGAAGTTCTCCCAGATGACATCAGAAATAGACTTCCATGGGAGATGTTATATGCTGATGACTTGGTGTTGACTGCAGAGAATGAAAGAGAGGTGGAGGAAAGCTTAGGGAATGGAGAGACAAAATGGGACACAAGGGTTTGAAAGTTAATGTTGATAAAACAAAAGTGATGATATCTAGGGTTGGTGGCAGAACTGTCAAAGCAGAGGGAATGTGGCCATGTGTGGTTTGCCACATAGGTATGGAAAGTAACTCCATTTTGTGAAGTGGGTGCATAAGAGATGTAGTGGTATTAGAGACAGACTGCAAGATAATGCCGAGATTGTCAAGCATGAAAGAACTGATCTTGCTAATGAGTCTCTTGAGTGTGTGGAAGAGTTCATTAATTTGAAGAACATGTCATGACCTGAAGGTGGGGCTCTGTGGCTAGGTTAAGGAATGGTTGGAGGAAGTTCAGGGAGCTGTTGCCTCTCCTGACACTGAGAGGAGTTTCCCTCCATGTTAACTCGCTGAGAGCGACAGGCCTCATTTGAGACTTATCACGAGTCGAAACGATGGGCCTCAAATAAGTGTGATTTTCAAAGGCATTCCAAAACAGCGCCACTAGGAGTAGGTGGCTGAAATTAGTATGGGAAATAGTGGCAAGTAGCAACTCTCGATACCACCCACGC
>JAGKTI010034962.1:0-11354 GCA_018397915.1 Birgus latro | reverse complement strand
ACAACATCTCCCATGGGAGTCCATCTCTGAAGTTACGTGAGAGGGCTTCAAGCACCATGATAAACAACAAGGGACTCAAAACTGACCCCTGATGCACACCAACATTCACGGGAAACTCATCACTCAAAGCTCCATTCACCCTTACCTGAGTGTGAGCACCCACGTACATGGCCATAACCACCCTAACCAGCCACTCTTCCAACCCTAGCTTTCTCATTGCCCACTTCACCACCTCTCTAGGGACTCTGTCAAAGGCCTTTTCCAAATCAACAAAAACAAAATACAATTCCCTTTTCTTTCCAATATATTTTTCCTGAAGCTGTCAAACAATGAATATGACATCAGTGGTCCCCCTGCCTGACATAAACCCAAACTGCATCTCACTGATATTCACTCTTTCTTTAATCATACCTTCTAGAACTCTCTCCATTACTTTCATTATCTGATCTAAGAGCTTTATACCTCTGTAATTTCCCCTTTCCAGGGCATCACCCTTCCCTTTGTACACATTTACAATTACACTCTTCAGCCAATCATCTGGGACCACACACTCATATATAATCATATTTATCAGGTCAGTGACTAACCTCACCCCAATATCTCCTGAGGCCTTCAACATTTCAGCAGTCAACCCAGACACACCTGCCGCCTTCCCCACCCGCATCCTGCCTATTGCCTCACTCACAGTAACAGCGTCAATCAAAGGCCAAGGGCCAAACACCGGGTCAGCTGGCTCCAAACCTTCCCTATCCCAGTCAAACTCCTCATTCAACAACCGGCTATAATGCTCTCTCCATGCATCTTTAATATCCTCACTGTTCACCACTACCCTTCCTTCATCATTCTTCACACACTGCTCGCCTACAATGTCCCGATTATCTCTCTTCACCTGATGACGACAATATTTGAAATTATATGTTCATCTCTCAGCTGAAGGATTTTCTTTTTTATAAATGAAAGGAAGAAGGAACCAAAGGCTAAGAGCCCACAAACCGCTCCTTAAAAAAAAAAAAAAAAGTCAAATTCAAGATCCGTTCATTTCGAGATGCCTAGACACACTGCGTTTGAAAGACTGGAGATCATAGGAAGTAGGAAATACAGACAGAGGGAGACAGTTCCATAGTTGACCTGTTGCACAAATGAAGGACTGGGAGTAATGGTTAACTCTTGCATTAGAGAGTTGGACAGAAAAGGGATGAAAGTTTGTTGCTAGATGGGTGCTACGTGCCTGCAACAGTGGGAGGGATGCAAGCAGACAGTTCAGAAGAGAAGTGACCATTGAAGTAGCGACAGAAAAGAGATAATGATGCAACAGTGCAGCGAAGAGACAGAGGTTGAAGGGAGCCAGTAAGAGGAGAAGTGTTACTGAGATGAAGAGCCTTTGACTCCACCTTATTGAGAAGAGCTGTATGTGGGGAGCCTCCCCACACATGAGAGTTGCACTCTACAAAGGGGCGAACAAAACCCATGTATAAAGTCAACAACTGTGCAGGGGTAAAGAAGGTACGGAGTCAGCTTTGCACACCTAATCTCTTGGAAGCAGATTTTACAAGAGATGTACTAAAATCTTCCCAAGATAAGTCCTGAGAGAATGAAACCCCAAGCATGTTCAAGGATGATGCAGGATTGAGCTGGACATTATTAAACATTAGTGGATACTCCTGTGGAAGATTTTGTCAGGTTGAAAGGTGTAAGAACTGAATCTTTGATGCGTTAAAAACAATAAGATTATTTTTACCCCAATCAGAGATACGAGCCAAGTCAGACATTAGGTGTGCCATAGTTTCATCCTGTGATTGTTGTAGTAACTGCTGAGATGAACGTTGCAGGAACCAAAAGGAAAGGTGAAGGGTGGAATCATCAGAGTATGAGTGAATAGGGTTAGATGGTCATCTTAGAAGGTCACTGATGAAAAGAAGGAAGAGAGTTGGTGATAAGAGAGAACCCTGAGGAACACCACTGTTGATAGATCTAGGAGAAGAACGGTGGCCGTCTACAACGGCAGCTATAGAATGACCAGAAAGGAAGCTATAGATGAAGGCACAGACAGGAGAACAGAAACTGTTTGGAAATTAGAAGATTTATGCCAGACTCAATTGAAAGCCATTGAGATGTCAAGTGCAATGGCAAAGCTTTCGCCAAAGTCCCGAAAGGAGGATGACCACGAGTCTGAAAGGCAGGTGAGAAGATTGCCAGTGGAGCATCCCTGACGGAACCCATACTGACCATCAGAAAGAAGATTGTGATAGGAAAGTTGCTTTAAAATTTTTCTGTTAAGAATAGACTCGAAAACTCTTGACACACAGGATGTTAAAGCAATTGGGCGATAGTTAGAAGGTTGGGAACGGTCACCCTTCTTTGGGACTGGCTGAATGAGAGCAAACTTCCAGCAAGAAGGAAAAGTACAAGTTGACAGACAAAGGCGAAAGAGTTTACCTAGGTAGGGTGTATGTATATGTATGTCCAGAGTTGGAAGAGGCAGCACTGCAAGGGAAGTAGGAAGTAAATAAACTTTCTGGCATTTCCCACCAAAGTTTGAAGCCTGGTGGTTCCAGTTTTGAGGAGTTTATTATATTGCTCTCCCTTCTAATTCCCACATCTCAGCCTACATTTCTTTTGAACACAAGGAACTGAAGACACAAGACACACTTGCTGACTTGGTTCAATTCACTAACTGCATTATGGGTACTTGTTAGAACAGTGAAATAAGAAATACTGTACACAGAAAACTGCTGAAATTAAAGTTCCATCAAGTTTTCTGAAAATATCCAGTAATGCTAGCATTTATGTATGATATTCATGGCATTTTTTGTATGTAAGTAAAAAATAAGTGCTGTAATAAGTAAATGCATGACAACATTACATAATGCAAAATGGTATATTTACATGATTCACGTGAATCAGTACCACTAGGAAATATCTAGTGAAGTTATTTGTGGTGCTCATGTGAATACTGTATTACACAATTATTATGCATTCTTATAGTTCATTCATTTTAATGTGGTCCAGATTTTTACTCTTCTGTTGCTTATTTCACATAACTCAGCGGCAGAAAATACAACACTGTGGCTCTAAATCCTTCTCCGTATCCCTTCATCATGACTAGCATCACATTATAGGGTTAATCTACTGTTATAACTAAGCATTCAAAATGGAGGGATGGTAATTTTGGACATTGCTAAAGTGAACTGAGTATAGTTTTATATAATGACTTTAATGCATCTTGTCTGAGTGTTTCAGCTAACTCTACAGGAAATGCTATACAAGCTCCCACAGCCAGAGAAATGCCAGTACACTCAATCCTTGAGTAACAAGCGGCTGAGTAACACATTTTTGTTCTAATGCGCTCAGCATAATGTGACAGGTCATAATCAACACGAGGAAAAACTCTGGCTCACGCGGGAAGTCAGCTGGCCTGCGACGAAATTTGAAAGTCGCACACAGTGATGTCATCTGCCAGGCTTGCCATGATTGGCCAGCTTACATCTGGGTACCTGTACTGGGCACAGTCAAGGCCATATGGGTTACGATGAAAGTTTATGGGTTTTACAATTTTAGGGGACGAAATGGAACAAAAATGTTTGCTTATCAGAAAAAAAATTACTTTCATCCATGTGTTCTCTTAAGTTGGTGTTCAGTTCCACATCCTTCATTGAATTTTGCATTTCTAAACACATTTTGGACTGACCGAGCATACGGCTATCAGTCCTTTCTTGTGTCACACTGAGTTCTACCTGCGCTGCGCAACAAGATTTTTTTGTGTGTCTACGTGTTGAGCGAGGACAATGATTCTTAGTCATGCCACGTGATCGGCCCCAGCCACCTGGAAAGCGGTGCATCTTCATGTATGCCCAGAAGTATGAGATAGTAAAGGAGTTAGAGCAGGGAGAGAGTCACGTAGAAATGGCAAAAATGCATGGGATGAATGAAAGCACCATCAGAATGACTCGGAAGGACCGGGAGCATATAAAGAATATCATGCATGAGAACCCTGGTGATGCGAACCTGGCGGCAATGAAAGTTTATAATGTTGTCCTGAAGCTGGCTGAGAAGCTCACAGGGCATTATGTGGAGTGCTAGAGAAAGAACTAGCCATATGCTCAATCAGTCCAAAATGTGCTGAGAAGCGCAAAATTGAACGAAGAATGTGAAACTGAAAGCTAACTTATGAAAACACAGGGATGAAAAAGTAATTGTTCTCTGATTAGCAAACATTTTCATTCCACTTCATCTCCTAAAATTGCAAACCCATAAACTTTCGTCTAAGCATATGGCCTAACGTCCCTATTGAAGGCTGCATGATACGAGAGAAGGCGAAATTTTATGACAACAACAACATTGGGGGTGGGGGATGGGGGGAAAGTGCCAGAGAACTATGCATCAACAACACAAAGGTACCCAGCCCAACATTTGTTTTTGTTAATGCTATTTTTAATACCATTCATGTTCTTAATTACAACAATTATATCTCTTCATGTTTTACTTGGGTTGAAACAAGGATGTGTCATGTCTCCATGGTTGTTCAATCTGTATATGGATGGGGTTATAAAAAAGATACAAGGTCGGGCAGTGGATGTTGGAGTGGCCCTAGTGAGAGAGGGCAGTGTTTGGAAACTCCCTGTACTGTTGTTGCAGATGATACTGTGTTGTTGAGCGAAG
The DNA here is from genome assembly GCA_018397915.1 of Birgus latro. Lineage (NCBI taxonomy): Eukaryota > Metazoa > Arthropoda > Malacostraca > Decapoda > Coenobitidae > Birgus > Birgus latro. The sequence goes on along the minus strand of JAGKTI010034962.1, from coordinate 6,695 downwards.
ATGAAGGGGAGCTGCAAGGCTTGGTAGATGAGTTTGGGAGAGTGTGTAAGAAACGGAATCTAAAGGTGAATGTAGGGAAGAGTAAAGTGATGGTCTTCGAGAGAAGTGAAGCCAGTGAATGTACAGTGAGATTGGATGGGAAGGATAAGGAGAATGTGAGTGAATTTAAGTACTTGGGCAGCGTGATGAGTAAGGATGGAAGTCTGGAGGGTGAAGTGCTTGAAAGGGTGCAGCAGGGAAGGAAGGTTGCTGGTTCGTTGAAAGCAGTGATAAGAAACAGGGAAGTGAGCATGGAAGTGAAAAAGTTGTTACATGACAGTATTGTGATACCAACTCTGACGTATGGAAGTGAAGCTTGGACCCTGTTGGAAGGACAGAAGTCAAGAGTGAGAGCAGTGGAAATGAGTTATTTGAGAGGAGCATGTGGAGTCACATGGAGAGACAGACTAACAAATGAGGAAGTGAAGGAGCATTGTGGTGTGGTTGAGGATGTGATGGGATGCGTTAGGAGAAGCACATTAAGGTGGTTTGGGCATGTGGATAGGATGGAGAGTGAAAGACTGACGAGGAGAGTGTATGTGAGTGAGGTGGAGGGGGCGAGAGGGAGGGGGAGGCCGAGGATGAGATGGAGGAATGGAGTGGAGAGGTATATGAGAGAGGGGGGTGTGAGTTGGGAGCGTGGTAGTGAAATGGCAGGGGACAGAGTGACATGGAGGCGATTTGTTTGTGGCCACCCCGTGCGGGATTAAGGCGCCTGGCAATAGATAGAGATAGATAGATAGTTTTACTTCATTGTGGGTAAAAGTAATGGGTTACTTATGTGGGGTAGGGTGATAAGAAGGGGTAAAAGTGAGAGTTTTGGAAAGTCGCCAGAACACATTGTACCATTAAACATGCAAACATATTGTCTGAGTGATGTGGGTTTGAGTAGCACGGTCCTTATCCGGTCCCTATTGTCCACTTTACTCGACAACTGAGTGTATATAGGTAGGAAATCCATTTTCTTATACTGTGTGATATATTCTACCACCTAATATGGTTAGGGGTGGTTTTGGAAGTGGTAATATTCCCCCTAAATATACCTTTTTCATTTTTTTTTAATGCAAGGAAGAAGGAACCAAAGGCCACGGGCCTGCAAACCATTCCTTCCAAGAATAAACAAAAACAACACAAAAGAGAGCCAAATTCAAGATCCGTTCATTTCGAGATGCCTGGACACACTGCGTTTGAAAGACTGGAGATTATAGGAAGTAGGAAATACAGACAGAGGAAGACAGTTCCAGAGTTGACCAGTTGCATAAATGAAGGACTGGGAGTAATGGTTAACTCTTGCATTAGAGAGTTGGACAGAAAAGAGATGAGAGGTTGTTGCTAGATGAGTACTACGTGCCCGTGTAGAGGTGGAGGGATGCAAGCAGACAGTTCAGAGGAACAGTGACTGTTGAAGTAGCGACAGAAAAGAGATAAAGATGCAACAATGCAGTGAAGAGACAGAGGTTGAAGGGAGCTAGTAAGAGGAGGAGAGTTAATGAGACGAAAAGAATTTGACTCCACCCTATTGAGAAGGGCTGTATGTGGGGATCCTCCCCACAAGAGAGTTGTACTCCAAACAGGGGTGAATAAAACCCGTGTATAAAGTCAACATCTGTGTAGGGGTAAAGAAGGTTCGGAGTCGGCTTAGCACATCTAATCTCTTAGAAGCAGATTTCACAAGAGATGTAATATGTTCTTTCCAAGATAAATCCCGAATGAATGAAACCCCAAGCATGTTCAAGGATGATGTAGGAATGAGCTGGATATTATCAAACAACAGCAGGTACTCCTGTGGAAGGTTTTGTCTGGTTGATAGGTGTAAGAACTGAGTTTTTGATGCATTAAAAACAACAAGATTATTTTTACCCCAGTCAGAGATACAAGCCAAGTCAGACATTAGGTGTGCCATAGCCTCATCCCTTGTTTGTTGAAGTAACTGCTGAGATGGGCGTTGTTGGAACCGAATGGAACGGTGAAGGGTGGAATCATCAGCGTATGAGTGGATAGGGTTAGATGTACAGCTAAGAAGGACATTGATGAATAAGAGGAAGAGAGTTGGTGATAGGACAGAGCCCTGGGGAACACCACTGTTGATAGATCTAGGAGAAGAACGGTGGCCGTCTACAACAGCGGCTATAGAATGACCAGAAAGGAAGCTAGAGATGAAGGCACAGATAGAAGGGCAGAAACCATAAGGGGGCAGTTTAGAAATTAAAGATTTATGCCAGACTCGATCGAAAGCCTTAGAGACGTCAAGCGCAATGGCAAAGCTTTCACCAAAGTCCCGAAAGGAGGATGACCAGGAGTCTGAAAGGTAGGTGAGAAGATCGCCAGTGAAGCGTCCCTGACGGAACCCATACTGATGATCAGATAAAAGATTGTGATAGGAAAGATGCTTTAAAATTTTTCTGTTAAGAATAGACTCAAACACTTTCAAGACACAGGATGTTAAAGCAATTGGACCATAGTTAGAGGATTGGGAATGGTCACCCTTCTTTGGGACTGGCTGAATGAGAGCAAACTTCTAGCAAGAAGGAAAGGTACACGTTGATAGACAAAGGCGAAAGAGTTTACCTAGGCAGGGTGTAAGCACAGAAGCACAGTTCTTGAGGACAACAGGAGGGACCCCATCAGGACCATATGCCTTGTTAGTACTGAGGCCAGTGATGACTGAAAGAAATTTTAATGTCAGCCATGAGGAAGTCAGAGGGGGGAAGTGATGGAGTAACAGCACCAGAATCATCTAAGGTGGAATTGGGGGAGAAAGTCTGAGCAAAGAGATCGACTTTATCAGTAGAAGAAATAGCTACAGAGCCATCAGAGTACAAAAGAGGAGGGAAGGATGATGAGGTAAAGTTGTTAGAAAGGATTCTGGCAAGATGCCAGAAGGAGCGTGAAGAATTTGAGTTGGAGAGTTGGGAACATTTAGTGTGGATGAAATTATTTTTAGCAGAACGAAGAACAGACACAGCATGATTCCGGGCAAAAACATAAGAAAGATGTGATTCAGGGGTGGGTTGGCTCCAGTTCGTTTTGTAGGCCCTCTCCTTGTTGCGGACAGCATTAGAACAAGTGTGATTAAACCAAGGCTTTTTTGCATTAGACAAAGGATATGAGAAAGGAATGTATGCTTCCATGCCCGAGAGAATAACCTACCGTACATGTGAGCAAATAGTCTCTGCTGCCTAGAGTTTAATATTCCAAATGCATTCCCATTCAGACGTAAGTAAAACACTGACTTATCAAATGATAACTCATCAAGGTTTTACTGTACAGCTGTGTGGATATGGTAGTGGAAAGTAATATGAATTAAAATACAGTAAAAAATTATTTATTATTATTATTATTATTATTATTTTTTCAAAAACAAGATTTACAAAGTGTGGTAAGAAGATAAACAGTAATGTGGATGACTAATTACACAGCAAAGTGATGATATGTCTTTCCTATGTTGAACAATACCACCTGGTGGTATCAAGAATAATCTAAGAGGGACATCAGAAAGTAAGGTTTCCTTTTTTCTGAATGTAAACAAGTTACAATGTGAAACACCTGGAAGAGATAAATGAATATACTCAGTTTACTCTTTGACATAGTGGCCTTGTCTGCTGCAGCACTTATCACAGCAGGACTGTAAACAAAGAAATCAAAGCCTTAGTGGTACAAAGATGCATCCAGTACAGCCAATGTTTGACCTTTTCTTGGATGCATTTGTCATAATGGAAGCTTGTGAACAATGCCCCATACTGTGTTGTGTGGAAGGTTAATTATCTGTTACAACTACACATGAGACACATGTCTGTTGGCCCTCAGTGTCAATGTTATTATTATGAATGCCAGAGGTGGATGGTCACTGACTTCTTTGCTCATTCACTTTGCTAACCAGCCTACATTCATGACACTGCTTCTGCTCATGCTGCACTATTATTACACTTCTGCCTGTGAGTGACTCTACACTGAGTGACAAGCCAAATGGTTTCCTGTACACCATGTAACCATTTACTATGCTGGGTGGTAACCATATAACCAAATTTTGGCACCTGGTGGTTTAGTGGTTAATTACAGCACTCCAATCGGATTGAGCCGGTAAAGGTTTATATCCAAGGGGTGGTTGGGGTTTATTGCTCACGTAATACCACTCAGGGATGAGTGAGGCTGGTCTCTCTCATCTTAAATGTCAGGACCAACTTGCCTAGCCCCGGGCTCCTACGCTCCTCTGTGGGGAGACATAGGATTGGACGATGGATGGATGGATGGAATATAGACTGCAATATTTCTGTGGACTGGATACATGTTACCCACAGAAAATCAGTCAAAGACTGCACCTCTTCCTTTGTCCGTTCATTCAGTACAGTCACCATTATTAAACTGACACTATTCAGGCAAACACTGCATGCATAGGTTGACACTCCTAGCATCTAATGCAGGGATACTGTACCAACTGACACCAAAGCCACAACATGTTGCAAGCCTCTCTTTTAGGGGAATAAAACTCTCCCTTATAAGGAAGAAGTCTTCATACCAAAAGAGTTAATGAACATTGTTTCTAACCCCTCCAGTTAATAAAACCTTTCCTATATGGATACTTACATGTGTGGTGTATGTGGTAAGCAGATATATATGTACTGTAGCATACATTAGATATACGCAGTAAGTGGATATGTATACTGTATGTGTGAAATACTGGTATCCGGTATGAGAATACGTTTGTGTGTTGTAAGTGGTATGTGGATATGTACATATGTGGTATATGAATATTTTTGTGTGTTGTATGTGGTATGTCGATATGTACTATTGTGCACAAAAGTTCCTTCTATCAGCCTAGGTACAGGGTAATCTGCCACTAGAGGTCAGTTTAATCGCACATGTCTACCCCCCAACTCCTGCTCCTTAACCCCACCAATGCACTGATTTGTTGGGTGGATGAACCGGAGATATGAAGCTTCATTCACACTCACGTCTTGCCACATGTAATGTTACAGTTCTTTCATTTAGCCTACTATTAGGTGTATTATCATGTGCACAGATCTGTATTCAGTTCCATGAGAAGTAATTATATCAAAATTTTAGCAGATTTCAACAGAATGACCCTAATGTATGGAGTTTGGTTTCCAAATATTTATCCAACATCTTCTAAATGATATATTAAAATCCAAGTAATGGCAACAATTTATATGATTACTAGCCACATAAGACCCTCTCCTGCCCTGTCATCAGGGGTGCCACATATCCACCCACCCGCTCATCCACCTATGCACTCTACCCACCCAACACAACCCACCAACCTCACCCCGGCCACTGACCCTGACCAGCCACCTGGGTGACCCATCCAGCCCACCGATCCTGGCCATCCACCTTGCTAACTCACAAATGCCACCCACGAAGCTCACCCTATAATGCCAACAACACATCCACCTGCTCACCTATCCACCCTAAACCCATCCAGCCACCCAACCCACCAACCCAACCACCCACCTACAGCACCCTGGCCACGCAATTGTCTCAGCCACCCTGGTGACCCACCATGCCCACTCACCCTGGCAACCCACCATGACCACTCACCCTGGCAAGTGGCGACCCACTCTACCCACACATTCCGATGACCTACCTTGCCCACCTACCCCATACCACTCACTCTTCCCACCCACGAATTCCACCCACCCTGCTCACCTAACAATGCCACCCATCACATCTACCCACACAACCCTCCCACCTCTCCTTGAACACTCACCCACCCTGCCCACCCACCCATCCTATCCACCCACTCCTCCCATCTACCCACCAGCATGCCCAACCACCTTCTTACCCAACCTCATTCACTCCCCCATCCCATTCGAACTCAACTTATTCACCAAACTTATCCCATCCATCCCTAACTTACTGACCCCTCCCCAACCACCCACATATCCAGTCACTCACCCACCCAGCACACCAAATGCATCCACTAAGGAACCCATCTACCCATACAGCCCTTCCCCAGGCACTCCACTCCACACCCAACAACCTCCCATCCCTAACTTTACCAACCATCCTGCCCACCCACCTTGGCAATGAACCACACCCAGCAACTCAACCTCACTAACCTCACCCACCCAACCAACTGACTCCAACACACACACACAAACACACACAGATACAGGTGCACACACACATACACAACATTGAAGAAAAAAGAGAAAATAGTGAGAGAAACAGTAGAAAGGAACAGATGTGTTGTAATATTTGGAAACAGGGAGGACAGGGCTTCCATTTAAGGGTAAAATACCCTAAACTAGGGTAATCAGACCCCTTCTAGGGTAGTGTTTAGCATAATGCATAACATAGGGTAATTTTAGGGTAATTTTTAGCTAAAATGCAAACAAAAAAATGTCACAATCAGTCGAAAATTAAGATTATTAAGCAAAACTATTATAGAAATGAACACAAAACCATGAGTTTCAATCTGCAAGCCACATTTAATTCTGAAATAGTTGGGCCGAGTTGGCTCAGATGTGTGTTCTGATTAAACCAGAAATGGATTTCTAATGGTAATGAGATAAAACATAGAGAAACTTGTTTACTCTTACTTTATAAGTTTATTTTTGTGTTCTTTAAATCAAATATGTGGAATTCTTTACATACTTCATCCAATTTGCCCTTTTCTTATATAAATAGTGTTTTTT
>JAGKTI010034961.1:0-11354 GCA_018397915.1 Birgus latro | reverse complement strand
CATCCATGTTATAGATGAGGTCGGGCATTGAGGATAACAGGGTGTATTGGAGGTGTTTGTCAAAACCAAAGAGGACAAAGAAGGGAGATTCGCCAATTGAAGCGTTGATGGAGCTATTGACTGAGGATGCCACTTGGGGAATCCAGTCATCCCATGACGAACTATGGAAGCCTAGGTGTCTGAGGCACTCTAAGATTTTTCTATTGTGGCGCTCTACAAGGCCATTGGAAGCTAGATGCTTAGGCACGATGTTGCATGTATTAATTTTAAAGTGGCGACAGATCTCATCCAGGAGACTATTGTTAAACTCAGTACCCTTGTCAGTGAGGATGGTATGTGGTGTACTGAATTGGCAAATTAAGTGATATACGAAGGCACATGCAACACTCTTCGCAGAGTGGGAGGGATACGAGGACACAGTAGCGTGAGAATTGGTCGACTGCTACAAATAAATACTCTACGCCTGCTTCCGTAAGAGGAAGTTTTAGAAGATCGATGGAGACTGTTTCCCATGGTCATGACGGAATTGGGTATTATAAGAGAGGTGTAGATAAGCTAGTTCAAACTTTTATGGAGGTGGCACGAGATGCAAGAGTCACAGTGCGCATTGATACTGTGACGCATGGTTGGCCAATAGTATGCGAGACGTGCTTGGTGCAAGCATCGGTCTTTATCTGGATGGGATGCATGAGGTGTATCATGAATGATGTGAAAGATCGCAAATATTAGGTCAGTAGGGACAACAAGTTGATGTACTTCTCTACTGGGCAAATCCTTCCCTGTAAGGAATGTTTTTATGTACAAGAGACCATCTTTTAGTATGAACTCATCCAGCGATACTGGTTGAGTAGGAAAGGCCAAGGCATCTCCTGATTCTAGGAAATAAACTACTTTGGACCATATGGAATCTTTGCTCTGAGAGTTTTGAAAAACCTCTGATGTTAGAGTTGTGCTGTCAGTGGCCTTGAGCTCCATGGACGTGCCAGGTGCAGCTACATGACGTGAGAGGGCGTCTGCGACTACATTCGATTTTCCTGGGACTTACTGATAACTTTGATTGAAGTCCTGGATTGTGATGGACCATCTAGCTAACTTGCCTGTGAGGTTGCGTCCTTTAAACAAAGCACATAGATGGAGATGGTCTGTTTGGATATGCACTGGATAACCATATACTATGTCTCCGAAATGTATCAAGTACCAGACTACTGCCAGAGCTTCTAAATCGGTGACACCATAATTACGTTCAGCGGTGGTAAGGGCGCGACCAGCATACGCTATTAGACACTTCCTGGATGCTTGATCGAGTTACATTATAACTGCACCAAATCCTGCGCCTGAGGTGTCTGTGCATAGAGAAAGGGTTTGGTATAATCAGGGAATGCTAAAATTGGGGCATTTACTAGAGCTGTCTTTAGTGCTTGGAAAGCCTGTGACTGATCGTTAGTCCATACAATAGGTACATTCTTCTTTAGTAAGCGGGTTAGGGGAGCGGCGATCTTTGCATAGTCTTTAATGAATCTACGGTAGTAACCACATAGGCCTAGGAAACTTCTGACAGCATCGGTAGTTGTAGGTTCTGGGAAATTGATGATCACCTTAGTTTTGTCGTCATTAGTATGAATGCCTTGTGCGTCGACGACATATCCTAGAAAGTTGAATTTCTTTCTCAGGAGTCACATTTACTGAGGTTGATTTTCAGGCCTGCTAGCTGTAGGCGTTCAAATACTTGTTGTAGTTTGGCAAAATGGTCAGGGACTGATTTACTCACAACAATGATGTCGTCTAGGTAAGCAAAAGAGAGTGTCCCATCATGCAACTAAAAACCGTATGGATAAGTCGAATGAATACTGAAGGAGCATTCCTCAAACCGAAAGGAAGTCTCTTAAACTGAAAATGTCTGGAAGGGGTGCTGAAGGCTGTAGTAATTGGGCGAGAGGATTCTTCCATTTCCACCTGCCAGTAACCACTGAGAAGGTCTAGGGATGAAAAGACTACGTTATTTTCACCTAGTGATTCTAGCAAAACTCTGGGGACAGGTAACGGGAATTGGTCTGGAACAGCTACTCAATTTACCTTACGTTAGTCCACTACTGGTCTAAAGTTGCCGCCCTTCTTTGGGAATAACAAAATAGGGTTATTCCACGGACTGATGAAGGGTTCGATAATGTTCTGAACTAACATTTTCTGTACCATCTGATCTGTCTGTTTTCTCAAGCTGTGAGGTAACCGATATGCTTGTATGTAAATCGGCTGAGTTCCTGGTAATAGTTCTATGTGATTTTTGACAAAGTCTGTCCTGCCCAGCTGTTCTTCGGGTAAGGCTACAACATTTCTGTAAGTGAGCAAAGGTTGAGCAGTTGATATTTATGTTGTGGAAAATCCTTGCAAGTCAGATTTGTGAGCAGGTCAGGTGAACGAGTCGGAGCAGATCCCGTAGAGTTAATGGCACATACACTTGTTTGTTTACCATCACCATCAGTATGAACAGTAGGGATAGAGGATTCCTGGCACACCATTACGGCCGCTGGGTATACTAGGAAGTCTCCAATCTTTACACTACTTTTAAGTTTTAGTGGAGCATTAGTGACATTGAGCAAGTATAGATAGCATAGACTGTCCTCTAAGATCGTGCACCAGGCTGATTCATAAGTTAAGCCATTCACACAACACGTCTGAGGTAGTTAGTACATCCACTCCTTCTTTCGCACCTACAATACGAACAGAGACTTTGGTGACCTCATTCGGTAACAATATTGTGCACGTATTCGTTACTGCACGCCTCGTCTCTGCGTGTTGGAAAACATCACTCAGACTCTGTGAGGTAGTTAACTGAGACATGTCTGAGTCGGCTGTAGTGCTGTCATTAGAGGAAATTGGGAGAGCCTTTTCTGAATGCTGAGAAGATGTATCATCAGGTGTTGAGGAATTCATGTCCTTGTTCTCAGTCAGCAAGCGAATTATCTCTGTATTCTCAGATGTTGATGATGATGATGGCTTGGCTTGTTCTGTACTTTTAGGTAGTGCGAAAGTCAGCGGGGACTGAATGACTGAGTTTATTGTAAGTACAGGACGGGGACATTCCATACTGTAGACTACTACAGGCAGGCAATAATGCAATGGAGTGTTGTGCCATGGTGGGTAAGCCAATAAGGCATTTGCTGGATATTTCAAATCGTCAGTAGCATGAAATTCTATTGGGAAAGGGAGCAAGGCGCTGTCTAGTTGTACTTCTAAAGTGACTCTTCCATTGACCTTACACTCTGAGCCTTCTACACCACATAGGCGGATGTCAGGCGACTCAAGGAAACTGACTTGTTTGCGGTGGTGTTGAATGATGTCTAAAGAGGTATCAGCAATCAAGTTTCTATTGATCTGGTGTCCATAAAGAACAATGCTGGTATGTCATTACTCCATCCTAGAATGACTAGACCTGAGGAAGTTATGGGTCCAACATGGCGGATGGGGAGTAGGTGTTCTGTTGCTACATCATATTGGTCTGATGCGGGCGTGGCGCTTCCCCCGACTGGCTGCGGTTGAAGTAACGACATTCCACAGTAGTGTGAGTCGTACAGGTCTTATTATGCTTGCATGTAGGACGACACGAGCGGTAAGGCGTACACTGTATAGTTTGTTTACGGTCGCAACTGTTTTCCCGATGTCCAGGTTTACCACAGCGCCAGCAGAGAATCGAGGATTGTCTGGTCTGTCGGACACTAGATTGATCACGACCTGCGGTTAGAGAACGATGCGTGGCAGGTCTGCCTCGTGTGGTGGAGCAGGAGCAGTATTGGTCTGGTGGGGTGGTAGTGTGACAGACCTGGGAGACCAAGGGGCGGTTTGTGGCCCTGACGCGTGTGGTTCAAACCTGTTCTTTCATGAATGATTTTAGTGATCTGAACAATTTTATTTCCTGGATTGAAACCTATCTCCTGGGCTATCTCTTTCTGTCTAGGGTCAAGCCAATGGAGGGATCTCAGGTAACCAGTTAAATCTGCAAAGTTGTTGAGTGAAAGCAAAGGAGCTCCATTTACCTGTTCTATCTTTTTCGTGCCTATAAGTAATTGGCGCATCTCGCTACTAGTGGCTTTCATGGCAGCGGCTGCTTCATGTAGTTTGGCATGTTGTGTTGGGACTGTCAAATCCTCATCCATCTGGGTGAGGAGATTAATGAATCCAATGAGAGATGCGGCATTGGAATGCTGGCAACAAAGTGTTATGAGTTCCTTATGGAAATCATCAAAGGTTTTAATGCCATCAAAATGTCCTGCACGGATCCCGGATCCGACATCCGTTTTGCCTTGGCGTAAGCGACCCATGAGATAAGAGACTTTGAGGTTCTCATCTGTAATCTGCCGATTGTGGATGTCGGTTTCTACCTCTCTGAGGAAATCATAAACAGACCAAGTTGAGTCCTCACTGGTAAATTTGGGATGATTGGTATCATCGAGATAGACTGTGGAGTGGGAGTTGTTTGGTCCATGGTTGGAAGTGTGTATTGAGAGAGAGAGAGAGAGAAGGTAGTGCTAGTTAAGTGTAAGCAAGACGGGAGATGAAGTGGAGCAGGAGAGTGTACGATAGGGGGTAGGAGTAGGGATGGGAGAAGGCTGCGGAAAGTCAGGGATAGAGTATGATGTATCTGGATGGATAGTATCTGGATGGGAAGGATGTGGGTAGGCGGGGAATGAAGTGGTAGGTTGTGAGTTGGGTCGTGGATACGTGCGCCCGCTAGGTAAATGAGTCACTTAATCGTCCTCTGCAGGTGGAGTGTGAGCATTCGTTGTTTCTCAGCTGAGAGTGGTTGGAGTAAGTTCCGTATATTCGAAGTGTGATATGTAGGTTGGTGACGTAATGTAAGTTGAAAGATGAGTTGGGATATGTATATATTTACAGTATGTACATGGGTGCTCGCACCCAGGTAAGAGTGAATGGAGCTTTGGGTGATGATTTTTCCGTGAATGTTGGTGTGCATCAGGTGTCAGTTTTGAGTCCCTTGTTGTTTATCATGGTGCTTGAAGCCCTCTCACGTGACTTCAGAGATGGACTCCCATGGGAGATGCTGTATGCTGATGATTTGGTGTTGATTGCAGAGAATTAAAAGGAGGCGGAGGAAAGATTTAAGAAGTGGAGAGATGGTATGGGGTACAAGGGCTTAAGGGTAAATGCAGATAAAACAAAAGTGATGATATCTAGGGTTGGTGGCGGTACAATCAGAGGAGAGGGAGAGTGGCCATGTGCAGTTTGCCACAAGGGTGTGGGAAGTAATTCCATCTTGTGTAATGTTTGTGATAAGTGGGTGCACAAGAGATGTAGTGGTATTAGAGGTAGACTGAGAGATGATGATGATTTCATGTGTGCGGCGTGTCGGGGAGAGCAGGTGGAGATTGTTAGGCGTGAGAGGTTTGAACTTGCAGGTGAGTCTCTTGAGTGTGTGGAGGAGTTTCGTTATTTGGGAGAAATGTTATGTGCCGGAGGTGGGGCTGGATTTAGCTCGGTTGCTAGGGTGAAAAGTGGTTGGAAGAAGTTCAGGGAGCTATTGCCTCTCCTGACATTGAGAGGGCTCTCCTTACGTGCTAAGGGATCTTTGTATGCAGCATGTGTTAGGAGTGTGATGCTGTTTGGTAGTGAGACCTGGGCAGTAAAGGAAGAGGATATTCGCATGTTTAAACGTACAGAAATGACAATGATTAGGTGGACGTACAGTGCGTCCCTGTTTGCAAGGCCTGGTGGGGGTGGGTTTACGATGGAAGAGTTGAGAGGTAGGATGGGACTAGAGTGTATTGGTGTTGTGATGAGGAGAGGTAGGCTGAGGTGGTTTGGACATGTGGAGAGGATGGGGGATGATAATTGGGTACAGAGGGTGAGAGGTGTTAATACTGGGGGAGGGGTTGGGAGGGGTAGACCGAGAAAGACATGAGACGAGGTCATTAAGTGTGACTTAAAGGTTAAGGGACTGAACAAGGAGGCTGCCAGGGATCGAGCAGCGTGGACAGCCGCCATTAGGTGACCAAGGCCGACGCATGCAAGTATGTTGGAGCCTTCAAAAACGAAAACGAAAACGATGAAGATGAGAAAATGTACCATGAGAATGGAAGTGGAAATGAATGAAGATGATGGGATGCGGGTTTAATAAATAAAATGTGAAATGTGGGATGAGTAATAAATACAGTCGGTGAAGATGAGTATGAAGTGAGGGGGGGGGTGAGATGAATATTGACTATAATATGTAATTTGTAGAGAAAATCCAGAGGATAATCTCTATAGAATGTCAATAATGGGTGGCTGAAGATATCCTATTATAGTTACACAGCTGAGTTGTGAACGAAGTGGAGAGGGCGTGGAATTGCAGAGGAGAGGAGGACGTGAGGCTAGAGTTGCGGGTCAGCTGGCAGGAGATGAGACTGGGTGGGAATGTGGAGGTCCCGTGCTGCTGTCGTGGTGGAGGCAGGCTGGCTCGAATGTTCGGAGATGGTACATGAACACGTCTGAGCAGTTAATTTGGACCAATTGGGAGGCACCGAGGGGTGGAATAGTGAGTTGCGTGGTGAGGGCAGATGTTCCAACAGGGCAGGTGCAAAGCTGGTGGGTGGCAGATGCAGAGTATGGCGTCGGGGGAACGGCAGACTTTTGAGAGGGGACGCCTTGCGATGAGGGAACACGAGATGACGAGCACTGAACAGGTTTCGGAACAAGTGGGACAGGTGTGTAGGGCTGCGGCGGTGACACTTGTGGCCTGTGTGGGGGTGTCGTCAGTTTAGAGAATGGCACTGGTGAGGGAAATCGGCCACCTGCAGATGTACAGCCGGTGTTACACCACGAGGGGCACTGAGAGGGTGAGAGCGTGAGATGCGGAGCATCAAGTATTTGTTGGTGGCACTAAACACTGTAGGAGGCAGTCAGAAACGATGGTTCGAGACATCGCTGCTACCAAAATACGTTATCCACAGTCCATTGATGGTTTAATGAAAGTCCTGGAGTAGCTGTTTACGGATTTTAATTGCCGGATACTGAGACATGATGTTGCCCGTATGAATGTCAGCCCCTTACTGAACTCTTCTGCTCAAGTTGAGCGTGAGAACGCTGTTTAGTCAGCGCTTTTAGTGGGGGCACATATGTAGTGGGGGGGGGATGGCATAGATACAGACATATAACGGGGATGGTACGATCTTTATGAGATTGGAGATTGGAATATTTGGTTTTGAAGGGTAGGGGTGGTATTTAAAAAAGGTGGTCGTATTTAACACCGAAGATGGTTTATTGTCAACAGATGATCGTATTTAGGGAGACAGAGGTGGCAATAAAGTTTTTACAAGAGATAGTCGTATTTAGGAGGTAGGTGGTCATAATTAAGACGGAAAAAGGCTATTTATTAGGAGGTGGTCGTGTTTAGGAGGGTAGTGGGTCGTATTTAGGATGAAGAAAGGTTTATTGTTCAAGGAGTGTCGTGTTTAGCGGGATAGGGGTCGTATTTAAGAGGGATAAGTTAGTCGTACTTGGGAGTGGGTTAATTTTCAAAGGATGATGGTAGTCAGGAGGGCAGTGGTCGTACTTGCAGAAGAATTAAGGTATGTCAGAGAGATAAGACCGTATTTAGGAGGGTGAACGGTTATTTCAAGAGGTAATTAAGAGCAGGGGTCATACCTAAGAGGGGTGGTCGTTTTAAGCCAGGTGGTCGTGTTTAAGAGAACAGATACTGTATTTAGGAGGGATGCGTAGATAGTATTACGAGGGACAAAACTTTATCTTCAAGGGGTGGTCGTATTTATATAAAGGCGGTACGACTAGTGTTTAGGTGGATGAGGTGGTCATGTTTTAAAGGGTAGGGGTGGTCATACCTAAGTGGTCGTACTTAAAGAATAGCGGTTGCAATTAACAGGGAAGGGATAGTCGTATTTAAAAGGGTACGGTGGTCGTATTTAAAAGGGTAGGAGCAGTCGTAATTAAAAGGGTAGAGGTGGTCGTATTTAAAAGCATAAGGGTTACAATTTAAAAGGTAATGGTGGTCGTAATTAAAAGGATAGTAGTTCCATTTGAAAGGACGAGGATTGTAGTATTTAGTGTTACGGACGTGTATATTAAGATGCACTCTTAACCCTTAAATTAATCACCAAAAGGGATAAGGTAAAGTTCACACGAAAACTAACTTAACTTTACTGTACACTATAACACACACATCCGGAAACTGATCCTGGGTTCGGATTACAAAGAGAAAAATGCACAAATGGGTCCGCGTAATACAAATATAAATTAGGTACTCTTACCTAACCAGATCACAGCTCAGTGGAGCGTAGGTACACAAACGATACTCATAGATACCGAACACGAGTGGCTTGGAGACAGGGTAAAAACCAAGTAAAAATCACACACAAGTATAGGTGAGAGAAAGTGAATAAATTATTCAAATGTGGATGGAGTAGTGAATAAACTATTAAGGGTGCAAAACAGTGTCTTTTGAAATTAACATCACGTATTAAGCAAACAGAAACTATGAGGGAAAGTGTAATAAAATGTGGCAAACAAAGTACGTGACTGTACAAAGACGTATGAATGTGTCTCTTGAAAAATGACTTTAAAGGTGTCGCTCTCTCTGTTTGATCAAGCTTATAAAAGGTCGTATCTCCGCCTCTTTCGGTTATTTAGTCATTAGGCGTTTGGAATAATAATATCCAGCCACTCAAACAGTACTAGTACCTCGTAAGACCCATGAAAGCCTTACTCAGCTCACCCATAGCCAATTACAAGCCATCAAGAAAGTCAGAGAAAGATTTGGCATATTATGATTGGCAGTGACTCTGAAAATACTCTCCGCCCCTCTGAAGCTTACTGTACTTTCTCACGGATAGGATCAGTTAAACAGGGAAATAGGATCTTTGTGATAATCTCCTAATCTATTTCCAGTGAACCTTTTTGACTGCTGTGTACACACAGTGACCCTTTGTCCGACCCACCAGGTCAGAACACGATACGAAAGGATTAACTGATTTCTCAGCGGCTTCTTTTATCTGTACACGTATCATCTCCCTTTCCTATTTCCATCAGACAACTGGGGTATCTACGCCAGTAGCATCTCCCTGAGAGAAGAAATTTTCCAAGGGAAATTTCTGGACATTTTACAAATTAAGTTCTTGACATGTAATCTGCTAGAACATTTTCGACCCCATGTACGTGTCTTACATCAAGGGAGTATTCTTGCAAAAGTAGGGCCCAGCAGGTCAATCTAAGATTCTTTTCCTTAAATCGGGACAAATATTTCAGAGGACCAACATATAAAGAAAAGTGTTGGAGGGCAAGTATGAGTGCAAGGAGTTCTTTCTCAATAGTTGAATAATTTCTTTTGGCTTTATTGAACTTTTTGCTGAAATAGCACACAGACATCTCAAAACCCTGATCACTATCCTGTAGCAAAACTGCACCAGCCCCTAGACCACTAGCATCAACAGCAAATTTAAAAGGTTTGTCAAAATTGGGAGCTTGAAGCACTGGGTGACTCGATAGGATGGCTTTAAGTTTTGAATAGCATCCTCACATTCTGGCTTCCACTCATACTTGACTCCTTTTCTTAACAAATCAGTGAGGGGAGCTACAAGATCAGAGAAGTTCAGGACAAAGCGTCTGTAGTACCCTACCATACCCAAGAATCGTTGCAACTCTCTCTTATTTTTGAGTAGGGGAGAATTTACTATGGCCTGAACCTTTACATCAGGTGGACTCACTTGGCCAAAACCGACCACATAACCTAGGTACTGCACTTGAGCCTTTACAAATTCACATTTAGGTAAATAAAGCACTAAATTAGCAGAGGACAGTCTCTGAAACAAGGAATCTAGTTGACTCAAGTGTTGTTCCCAGGTATTGCTAAAGACCACATCATAATCAATGTAGGTTACACAACCATCCAAACCCTGGGTGATATCATTCATCAGCCTTTGGGAGGTGGCAGGAGCATTCTTCATACCATAGGGCATAACTTTACATTTATAAGTACTGCCACCAACCACAAAACAGGACATTTCTTGGGCTCTTTCTGTGAGAGGGACTTGCCAATATCCCTTCATCAAATCCAACTTGGTTAAGTACTGAGCAGTGCCAAGAGCATCTACACAATCATCTACTCTAGGTAGTAGGTAGGTGTCAGTTTTTGTAAGAGAGTTAACTTTTCAGTAATCAATGCAAAGACGATGGGACCCATCGGGTTTAGGAACCACTATGACCGGGGAGCACCACTCACTTAGACAGGGCTCGATTAACCCTTGCTGCAACAGGTAGTTCAGTTCATCCTGGATGATGGTCTGCTTTGAAGGGTGGCTGCTTCACAGGACCAGCATCTCCAACGACCACATCGTGCTGTGCCACATCCGTCCGTCCTGGGGTGTCCCGGAAGACATCAAGGAACCTGCTGAGAAGTGCAACCAGCTCGGCACGTTGCTCTGCAGTCAAGTGGGAGAGTTTATCAGCCAGCGTACTCCAGGCGCGCTGGTTTCCTCTCCAGCTGGTCGTCTGGTCCAACGTCAAAGGGCAGCCCTCGTCCTCCGCCAACTCGGTAGCCGCCACCACACACACAGCCTTAGGGGGGTCCATGTCTCGCCTGTGATACTCCTTCAACATATTGATATTGCACAGTCTCCGTTCCTTCCTCCGGTCTGGGGTTAAAATGACATAATTCACTTCACCTACCCTCTTCTCAACCACATAAGGACCCGCAAAACTTGCCTTCAGAGGCTGACCTTGAATGGGTAGTAAAGCAAGGACTAAGTCACCCGGGTTGAAGATCCTGTTCCTAACTTTCTTAGCGTGGTCATACCATCTCTTCATCTTTCCCTGAGATGACTCTAAGTGTGCCCTGGCTACTTCCATGCTATAGGCCAATCTTTCCTTAAATTCTGACACATAGTCTAGCAAGTTAATCTGATCATCATCCTTGACCCATTGTTCTTTGAGGAGTTTAAGTGGGCCTCTTACTTCATGGCCAAAAATCAACTGAAATGGGGAGTAGCCTAAAGACTCACTTGCTGTCTCTCTAGTTGCAAACAGTAAAAATGGCAAACACTTGTCCCAGTCCTTTTCATCAACACAAAGCTTCTTGAGCATGTGTTTCAAAGTTTGGTGATACCTCTCTAATGTACCCTGACTCTGAAGATGATATGCGGTGGATGTGATCTGAGAGATGCCTAACTCCTTAAGGGTTTGTCTGAACAGTCTGGAATTAAAATTACTGCCTTGGTCTGATTGAACTTCCTTAGGGAGGCCAAAACGGGTAAAGAAGGTCAGTATCTCTTTTACAACCAATTTAGCCGAAATATTCCTCAAGGGAATGGCTTCAGGATATCTAGTTGCCATGTCTAACATTGTGAGGATGT
>JAGKTI010034960.1:0-11354 GCA_018397915.1 Birgus latro | reverse complement strand
GATTGTAAAACGCATGGTCTTGTACTCGGGGTCTGCTTTATTGGATGTTATCCATACAGGTAGGTATTGTAAAACGCCTGGTCTTGTACTCGGGGTCTACTTTATTGGATGTTCCTCACAAATAATGTTGCCTGCGCCACAGCTCCCCTCGGAGGCCTCTCGCGTAGCAACTCTCGTCATAAATCTTGTCCACCTCCCCTCACCTCGGGAGGCAGCCCATACAGACCCGTAGCCTGAGCAGTACGACTGAAAGGAATTTCATTTACTTTAACCTTACTTTTACACCAATGCAAAGTATATAACACTGTTTTCTCACAATCAGCTGTTACACAGATACTTCACAGACCAACATGAGGTACTTACAGATTGTGGCACCTCTCAATCCCTGCTTAATCCCCAAAAAATCACGGAGCATCCAACACACTTCTTTCCAATTAGGCGGGTGGTCTACCTATGGGGCCCAGCCCGTATAAAACAACAGTCTTTGTATGCACACAAAAGAGATCGCACATATAAACTAAATACATGCAAAGGTTCTCCTATTTTCCCTTAGTTGAAGCACAAATTTCTTATCTAATAAAATGCAAACAATAGCAAGCACTACAAACTAAATATCATGTCACAAAAAATAAGAGATTCTTTATATTTATGTGATGTGCCGTAACGTCGACAACTCGCCTTGTAGTTTGTATAAATATTGATATAACATGCAGATACATTTATTTGCACTGTAAGTCAATATTTATGCCAAACAGAAGTCTGTCAAGGCGTGTTACCGATCTAAAGGGCAAATACCTGCTAACTATAGCATGTTTCCGCTCTGAATCCTATTTTTTATTAATAGTTAAATCAAGCACACTGTTTTGACTGGATTTCAGATAATTAGGTGTGTGTGAACCTATATGGTGATAAAAATTCTAATATTTTTCTATTAAAAGTGACGATTTGGTAAATGACCGCCGATTGAACGATTCGGTATTTGGTCGTACCTGGGAGAGGAGGAGAGGGAGACCTAGGATGAGATGGAGGGATGGATAAATTGAAGGGGATTGAGAATGAGAGACTGACTAGAAGAGTGTATGCAGGTGACGGGAGAGGGGAGAGGAGGAGGGGGAGATCAAGGATGAGATGGAGGGACGGAGAGGGGATATATATGATAGAGGGGGTGTGAGTCGGAGGGAGGGCTGCTAAATGGTAGAGAACAGAGCTCCGTGAAGGCGATTTGTTGTGACCACCCCTTACGTGATTAAGGCGTCTGCCAATAGATAGACTCAGGTAGACAGATAGATACAATAAATCTATAAAAGATAAAGTGCAAATATAATAATACATATGATACAATAATTACTGTTCATATTATTCACTTGTAGCTCAAATATTTACATACATTGGCACAGAAACAAATGAACCACAACAAACTTTGCATACACACACAACAGGGTTTCAAACTTTTGTCACGGTGGCTGGAGTTACCCTCCAGCCACTGCACTGGTGTATATTTGTCCGAGGGATGGGCTCTGCCCCCCTCCCCACGCCAGCGTCCTCTGTCGCCATGCAGAGGACGCCCCCTTGTTTACTTACTGCCACCCTCTGACGGGCTCTCCACCCCGAGCCCGTGCCACACCAGTGTGGCGAATCTAAAAAAAAAAAAAAAAAAAAAAAAAAAAAAATCAAACTTTACTATGTATATTTAGCTAATGTAATTTACATTATAATATTTTTGGACACTTGCCATCCACTCACTTGATGTAGTAATTATTCATATAACTTTACATTCAGTTCAGTTTCTTTAATTTTCTAACATGACGGATTTTACATCATCATTCTCGCATAATTATTTTTAGCTGCCATTATTTCCTGCTTTATTAGTGCAAGGTTAGGACGCCTGCTATCCACTCACTTGATGTAGTGCTGCCCTCTGATGACGGTACACTGAGTGACAAGTCAAATGGTTCAGTGTAATCCAGAACACCAAACTCTACGCTGGGTGGTCACAATATCAGTAAATGACGCCTGGCGGGCCACGGTGCATAAGGCCGTATGCTTAGACGATAATTTATGGGTGTCGCAATTTTAGGGGACGAAATGGATTGAAAATGTTTGTTAATCAGAAAAAAATCCTGTTTGCTGCATGTGTTGTCGTAAGTTAGCGTTCAGTTGCACATTGTTCGTTCGACTTCACGCTTGCCAACACATTTGGGACCGACTGAGCATACGGCTATTAGTAGCTATGCCTTTGCCATGTATTTTGTATGGTTGTTAACATCGTGATTGTTATTAACACTTGCCACCTGCCTGTTGGAATATTATTATTATTATTATTATTATTATTATTATTATTATTATTATTATTATTATTATTAACACTTGCCACCTCCCCGTTGGAATATTATTATTATTATTATTATTATTATTATTATTATTAACACTTGCCACCTCCCTTTTGGAATATTACTATTATTATTATTATTATTATTATCACTTGTCACCTCCCTGTTGGAATATTACTATTATTATTATTATTATTATTATTATTATTATGTCAGCCGCCGGCAGTCAGCGAGTACCGATGGACGGAAACCTGCATATTATCATCAGTTACATGAGATGGGAGTGAGCTGGGGGGAGGGCAGTGAAATGGCGAGGGACAGGGCGACATGGAGGCGATTTGTTTGTAGCCACCCCTTACGGGATTAAGGCGTCTGGCAATGAATAGATAGATAGACAAGGCTGGCAGACTGCCTTAAGGACGAGCTGCCTCTTGTCACCCTCGCTGAAGCAGGAGCAGGAAGTACATGAGGAAGTGACGGCTTGGTAAGAGTGAGAAGCAGCAGAGGCAGCCTGAGAGCAGAAAGTAGTAGCAGGGATGTCAGTAGGAAAGTTGGAAGGTAGAGCAGGAGCAGACGAGGGAGCAGAGCGAGTGACAGCATGAGCAGACGAGGGAGCACAGCGAGTGACAGCAGGAGAAAACAGGAAAACCAGACAGAAGTAGTAAAGAGGGGCAGACATGACAAGCAGACAGAAGCAGTGAGTGACAGGAGAAGCAGACAATCCCTCACCTTGCCAGCATGCAACTCCCTCACCTTGCCAGCATGCAACTCCCTCACCTTGGCAGCATGCAGAGAGGGAGGGAAGGAGGGGCAGGAGGGGCGGTCGACGTGGCACAGAAAAAGAACAGCAAGCCAGGGAAAGTAAACCAGTACAGCAGAACAGCCACGGCAGAGTACCGTGCCAACCCATTCCACGGTGGCAAAGACAATCTCAGGACAAAGGTACAGACAGACACCTACTGTACCAAACTGACAGGCAAGGCAGGCAAATAACAACTACCCACCCTATACGCCAGGAGAAGGGTAAAAAGAAAGAAAAAACTAACGTCAGTGGGGCAGCCCTACAAAGATAAGAGGAGAGAGCACACGATGAGACGAGCACAGGAGCACACGATGAGACGAGCACAGGAGCACATGATGAGACGAGCACAGGAGCACATGATGAGACGAGCACAGGAGCACACGATGAAACGAGCACAGGTGCACACGATGAGACGAGCACAGGAGCACACGATGTGAGGAGCACAGGAGCACAGCAGCACACGATGTGAGGAGCACAGGAGCACACGATGTGAGGAGCACAGGAGCACAGGAGCACACGTGCACACTCCACAACCAAGCATCAATGTTCCCCCACAGAAAATGGAAAGTCAAATTTAAACGCTGGCTCTTTACTTATTTACTTTCTGTGACAAACATTATGCAAATGTGTCAACAACGAGTCCAATTTAAAATATAACGAATGTAATTGATGTAATGTTATTTTTAACAATTTCCTCAAAGTTGGCTGTGTAATAAACCACAATTGCTTGTTGAAAATGAGATGGTTTGGCCTTGTGGAGAGGATGGAGATTGAGAGACTGACTAGAAGAGGCTATGTGAGTCAGCAGGAAGGGGAGTATTACTACGACTAGTTGTAGTAGTAGTCGTAGTAGTAACCAACTGGACCACCAGATGTCATATTATGATCACCCAGCACAATATGTGGAGTCCTGGTTGACTGAAAACCATTTGCTTTGGCACTCAGTGTGGTGCCATCTGAAGGTCTCATTACATCACGTGAGTGGATGGCAAGCATCCTAAACTTGCACTTATAAAGCAGGAGAAGGCTGATGTAAAATCCTCAGTGCTAGAAATGTAAAGAAAGTAAGCTGAATGTAAAACTTATATGAATAATTACTTCAAGTAAGTGGATGGCAGATGTTCCAATTAACAATACGAAAACAAGAACTAACATCGAAAAAGTGGGAGAGGAACAAAATTGTTGTCAAACGTATGTCATATTTTTAAAATACCTGTTGTTTATGTAATATTTGTTACGCTCCATTACTTTCTGCGTCAATGTATGTAAATATCTGAGCTAATAATAATTAATATGAATATTAATTAATTATTCTTATGTATTATTATATTTCAAATTTGGCTTTATAGAAGTACTGTATCTATCTATCTATCTACATTTGTTTATCTATTACCAGACGCCTGAATCCCGCAAGGGCTGGCCACAGACAAACTGCCTTCACGTCGCTCTGTCTTCTGCCATTCGACTGCCCTCCCATCAACTCAC
Source organism: Birgus latro (assembly GCA_018397915.1). NCBI lineage: Eukaryota > Metazoa > Arthropoda > Malacostraca > Decapoda > Coenobitidae > Birgus > Birgus latro. The sequence continues at coordinate 6,737 of JAGKTI010034960.1, read as the reverse complement.
ACACCCCTCTACCATATATCTCTCCACTCCATACCTCCATCTCATCCTTGATCTCCTCCTCCACCTCACAGATCACATGCACTCTTCTAGTCAGTCTCTCATTGTCATTCTCTCCACTCCATCCCTCTATCTCATCCTTTATCTCTTCGTTCACCTCACTCTCATACACTCTTCTAGTCAGTCTCTCATTCTCTACCCTCTCCACTCCATCCCTTTACCTTCTTTTTTTGTTTTTTATGTGACCGACTCTGGGCATAGGCTTCACAGCCTGCTATCAAGGCCCAGCAGTCCTCCTACATACCAACACCTCTACATGTCACCACTTCGGCGCTAACACCCACCGTCCATATTGAATACATGCTAAGGATGTCTCATAGAGGACTGGTGTATTGATATTAGCGGGGGTATTTTTACGACATGTCGGCGGGTCTTCTGGTAGATCAATAAAGACTGATTTAATGAGATTCGAATCCTTAAACTGTTCCCTGTGTCAGTGAGGATTCGAACCTGGGTCCGTCGGGACTGCAGGCCACCTCTCTACCGATCGAGCCACCGCCTCCTGCTCGGTGTCCCCCTCCTTCTCTCCCATTCCCCCTCACTCACATACCCTCTTCTCACACAAGAGAGTGAAACTCACAGAAACTCACAGAAGAACCCTGGAAGAGGCTACTGAGCCTGTGACTCCAGCTCTACATCGCTTGAACTATCTCTCGCTGTTGTGCGGCCACCGTGGTCATGGTGACTGTGCTCTGTTTATTCTAAAAAGTCGTATTTCTGCTTCTGATGTGCCAAAACTTTATCTAACTTTTTCTCAAATTCATCGACTGATGTTGCGTTCACTGCTGCTTCTGGTAGACTGTTGCACACGTCTACCACGCAGTCACAGATGGGGTACTTCCTGATATTTAACCTGGCTCTCTCTTTGTATAATTTCTTGCCACGTCCTCAGGTCTCTAAGTCACATCTTTTAACAAGTCCACTGTCTTGAATGTCTCTGTCATGTCACCTCTGGACCTCCTATAGACCAATGTAGGAAGTTCCAGCTTCTTTAAACACTGAGGATAAGTTGGGTACTTCAGTGTTGGTACAAGATTTGTCGCCCTCCTTTGTGTTCTTTCTGCTGCCTCTAAATCCTTCTTCTTAAATGGACACCAGACTTGGTTAGTATATTCAAGATGATGGTGGACCAGAACCACGAATAATGCTTTAAAAATGGTCTCGTCCAATGTCACAAAAGTCCATCTGATCAACACCACCATTCTGTTGGCTATGTGTATTTTTTCTGCTAAATGTACTTCAAACTTCAAGTCTCGATCAGTAACTACTAGTAAGTCTTTTTCCTGCACAACTGCTCTCAGCTCTTTATCCATGACCTACTTTGGCTTTTACACATTCGATGTACCTGATCTCATCACTACACATTTTTCTGAGTGGAACGGAAGCTGCCACTTTTCAGACCGCTGTCTCATCAAGATCCTCCTGGAGTTTCATTTCAACTTCTCTATTGCATGTTTTTCTGAAAACTTTCGTGTCATCTGCATATAAATATAGTTCGCTATTTTTTTTTTACACTGTCTGGAAGGTCGTTTATGTATATCACAAACAGTAATGGCCCCAACACAGATCCCTGCAGCACTCCACCTATCACTTCTTTCCAGTCCGTTTTCTCACCATTTACCACCACTCTCTGTTTTCTGCCACTCAGAAATTCAGAGATCCACCCCAGTATGTTGCCTCCTACATTATATCTCTTGACTTTTTCCTTTAGTTGCCGATGTGGCACTATGTCAAAAGCTTTCTCAGTCACAATAGGCAACATCCACTGCACCTCCCTTATCCATAATTTCACTCCACTTGTCCATAACAGTGACCAATTGGAGTACCGCCGACCGTCCGGTCAGAAACCGATACTGCTTGCCACTAGTCAGCTGATGTTTCTTAAAGTGCTCAATTATTCTTTCTCGTATCAATGTTTCCATAATCTTGCACAAGACACATGTCAAACTTACAGGCCGTTAATTCCCAGGATCACTCCTGTCTCCCTTTTTTTATATATGGCGTGATATTCGCTTTTCTCCAGTCCTCTGGAACTTGTCTACTTTGAAGAGATGTGGTGAATATAATCCTCAGAGCATTGGATATTACTCCTTTGGCTTCCTTAATAACTAATGTGTAAACCCTCTGAGCCAGGAGACTTATCTCTGCATTTTGTCTATGATTCTCATAATTTCTTCACAGGTAAACTCAATGTCTGACAACATCGGAACATCTTTCGTTGTTAGGCCAGGCACTTCATCTTCTGCTTCCTTAGTGGAAACAGACGTAAAATAATCCACCAGTACCATTGACCTTTCCTTGTCATTTGTTGTCTTCTCGGATTTGTCATCATTGGTACATAAATCACGTATGCTGGCAGCAACGTTTGTCTTGGACTAGACATACTTCCAAAAATTTTGGGGATTAGATTTAACATTTTGTGCTGTAATTCTTTCCATCGTCTTCCTTGCATTTCTTGTCTCCCTTCTTACTTGGTTACTTGTCCTTCTATATTCCTTTAGCAAATCACAATATTCCCTGGAAAATATATCCCTGGCATCTCTCATCCGTTTCAGTCTTTCCCACCCGCTTTTCTTCTATATAATTTTTGTCCATAACTTTCCATTCTTTGTCTGGGTGCAGTTAGTTCTAGTTTTATCCCTCCTCACCCTCAAATTCTCTCCATGGTATACATTACTTAGGCCCACAAAATTTTTCTTGAATCTATTCCACATTTCCTCCAAATCATTGGTTTGCAAATATTCATCCCATTTAATGGATAACATATTGTTCAGTTACACAAAGTCTCCTTTTTCATACAGATATATAAGTTTCTTACATCTGATTTCTTGTGGTTCGACATTACACTTGAAACTCACACACCAATGATCACTCTTTCCTAGTGGGCTCATAACATGTATGTTGTCCACTAGAATGTCGTCAAATCAAATCAAGTGTGTTTGCCGCTGAATTGCCTCTAAATCTAGTGGCCTCCTGGATGTGTTGTATGAAACAGCAGTCTCTCACTATAAATGCATTACTAAGACGACCACTAGAGGCAACTGTCAGGCTCTCCCAATTTACTTTTGGCAAATTGAAATCACCTACAATCACTTTATGTCCTGTTTTATGTTCGCTTATTTCCTGCACAAATGTCATCAGCTTTTCACTGTTGTCATCAGTACTACTGGGACTTCTGTATGTAGATGTAAAAAACAAATCAACAATTCTCGCTCTGATATACTCTGTAGCTTCATTTGTTATGTCTAATCTCTTTCTTCATATACATTAGCGACCTCTTCCTTCTTCATCATGGGCCAAGTTTTTCTCATATATGTCATATCCCTCTAAACGAAATTCTGTCAATGTCCTCACAAAACGAAAATTCTTTGGTTTGACCTCCTGGATTGCTGTCACATGCGGGGAGGGCTCCAGTCCTTTTATTCTATTCTTCAACTCACTAACTTTATCAGTGGAAAACGTATCAACATTAGTGAATAAGATATTCAAATCACTTGTACTATTTTTGTCTCCAGTGTTGCTGAGCTTGTTTATATTGTTTCCGCTTCGGTCGTTGGTGTCTCTTCGCTGTCTGTGTTCTCTTCTCTCTTTATCCTCAAGATATATCTGTTCCATGGGTTTCCTCGTACCACAAAATACTTTTCCGTATTTCTTTCTTCTGTGATCTTTTTCATTGCTTCTACCCTGAGTGCCTTTTCTTACTGCCTTTCTTCCTTATTCATATCATGTGTCACACCTGCCTTTCTGTATACTGCATTACCAGCTTCCTTCAGTTTGTACACATTTCTGAGTATTCTTTCCTTCAAACCACCTTTTAGAGTCACTATTATAGGCCTTGGTTTACCAGGTTCTCTTGAGCCCTGGAACCTACCACTCCTCATTATTTCCTGATGTCACTGGCATGACATGTTAATCCCATTTCATTACATAGTTCAGCAAATATCAGCTTAACATGTTCGATTTTCTCAGACCTATTAGCAGGTTCATTCCACTTCTCATGTCCTCTGGAATCCCATGTAGTATTATATTATTTTTTCTGACCAAACGATTCTGCACCTTTATTGTTGTCTTTTCCAACAGATCATTACCTTGCTCACTGGCTAGTAGTACTTGCCTCGCAGTATTTTGTTTCCTTCTTTTTGTAGAACATCTCTATATGTTTTAGCTAACTCATTCTTTACTTCAGTACTTACTTGGTCCTTCACTAAGTTATGCAGTCTGCCCTGACTCTCTTCTGCTTTCCCCTCAACCTTCATGCAAAGTTCTATCACTTCATCACACTTCTGCTTAAGGCTTTCTGGAAGCCCACCTTCGCTAATTGTCTTTCTTCCTTCATTTGCAACCTGTTCAGTGATTTCATTCTGGATACTTGCCTTAATCTTAATCAACTCATCGCTAATTTCCTTGAAACCTTGTGCAGCGTAAGTTTCCAGGTTATCCATTCTCTCCTTGATCCTGTCCTGCCTGAGTGATAGCTTAGTCATGTGAGATACCATTTTTCCTACAACCACATTACACTTAGAACAATACCAGAGAATAGAGCTAGCATTATTGTTCTTCAAAAACTTACACAGTGGCTCACTGATATCCTCACACTTGATGTGGTGCCATATTTCACAAAGATCACATCCCAAGGCAAAATCATTCTCAAGAACTTGAACTTTACAAGCTGGGCAGATATCATTGTTTTGTTTACCTTCTTGTCCATCCTGACTTCCGATCAGTGGTTTCCCCTTCTCACCTTCTCTCCTAGTTCCACTCATAATGATAACAATAACTAAACTGGTGAGAAATGAGGTTTACCACAGAGCACCTTCATGCACGTCTGCCTCTAACAACAGAGCCGTTCGTAACACAGAAATGGGAAATCGAATATAAAAGTTAGTCTGTTAGTCTGTGAAAAATTAATCAAATGTGTGAGTCAAGAGCCAAAATTTTGAAATACAGTCAATGCAAACGGTGTACTGTTATTTTTGACATTTTCTCCCCAACTGGCAATTTTATTAGACAAAAATTTCTTGTTAAAAATGACTTCGAGATGGTTTTGCTTGAGAAGATGGAGGATGAGAGACTGACTAGAAGGGCGTATGTGAATGAGGAGGTAGGGGAGAGGTGAGGGAAGCCAAGTGTTATGCTGTGTCTTCAAAGTTCATTTCCTTGTCCTTTGATCACGGGAGACTGAGCTGGGGTTCTTTTCTAGACCGGGTCTATTGCATACAACTAGAGGAACAGGGCATAAAAGCTCGGGTCAAGCAACCTTACACGTATATTACCTTAAGTTCACACAGCACCAAACACAATACAAATACAGTATCTACACAGTACACTTTATAGTTTAAAGGCACAATCAGGACAAAAAGACTCAGGTCTGGGCTGCTGAAGGCCTGGGCTGCTCACAGGTGTCGGACCACTGCCAGGGGCCGGGGCGTCCGGACTGGGTTGCTGGGCAGCGTGAAGAAAGGCCCTCTCCTGGTGGGACCTCAGTGGGGAGTTCGGCTCTCGGGACCAGGGCCAAATAGAGCGAGCAGGCACGCTTGTCTGTGCCCGCTCCTAGAGGTGGATCACTGGCCGATGGGGCTGGGGAGGTCACGCCCCGAGGTATTGGGGGTGCCCCTGGGGGTCCGAGGGCTGTGGTCTCCCTCGGGCTGAGTCGCCATCAGGTGCTGCCTGCGGTGTCCCTTCCTCCAGGAGTCCTGTATCTGGGGGGCATTTTCGGGACACTGGCTGTAGGGCACGGATCCCCGTGAGGCCTCGCCAGATCTCCTCCAGCTGAAACTCCTTGGGAACTGCCTCCGAGGGGAGAGAGAGACAGGTGTCCCACTCAGCCTCTGGAGGGGTGAGGCAAGCTAGGGACATCCTCCATAGGGGAAGTCACAGGGGTAGGGGATGAGGGACGTACGGTGGCCAGATGCCATTATCCTGTAAGGAGTGGCCACAAACAAATCGCCTCCATGTCGTCCTGTCCCCTTCCATGTCATTGATTGCCCTGCTCCCAGCTCACACCCCCCTCTCTCATATACCTCTCCACTCCATTACTCCATCTCTTCCTTGGCCACCCCCTCCCTCTTTCCCCTCTCCACCCTCCTCACATACACTCTCCTCATCAGACTCTCGCTCTCCATCCTCTCCACATGTTCAAACCACCTCAGTGTGTTTCTCCTAATGCTTCCTGTCACATCCACATCCACACCACAATGCTTCTTCACTTCCTCATTTGTCAGTCTTTCTCTCCATGTGACTCCACATGCTTCTCTCAAATAACTCATTTCCATTGCTCTCACCCATGACTTCTGTCCCTCTAACAAGGTCCAAGCTTCACTTCCATACGTTAGAGTTGGTATCACAATGCTGCCATGTAGTAGCTTTCTCACTTCATTGCTCACTTCCCTGTTTCCTATTACCGCTTTCAAGGAACCAGCAACCATTCCTCCTTGTTGTACCCTTTCAAGCAATTCATCCTTTAAACTTCCATCCTTACTCATCACACTACCCAAGTACTTAAACGCACTCACATTTTCCATTTCCACCCTATTCAGCCTCACCGTACATTCACTGACTTCACCTCTCTCGAAGACCATCACTTTACTCTTCCCTACAATCACATTTAGATTCCGTTTCTTACATACTCTCCCAAATACGTCCACCATGCATTGCAGCTCTCCTTCGTCTTCCACTTAACA
>JAGKTI010034956.1:0-11355 GCA_018397915.1 Birgus latro | reverse complement strand
CTGAAGCAAGGTAATGTGTGCCTCTGAAGCAAGGTAATGTGTGCCTCTGAAGCAAGGTAATGTGTGCCTCTGAAGCAATGTAATGTGTGCCTTTGAAGCAAGGTAATGTGTGCCTCTCATAATCATACCACTGACTGGATGTATTTTTGTGTCTTGGTGTAAATGCTCCATATTTATGTATCTGGTGCATCCTGGCATTACTTGAAAGACTTCATTTTTTTTTTCAACCTTATCCATGTTTGCACTGGTTAAGGTTGGGACTCATCTTAGGCTAGTATAATGCATGGTTGTTCTAATGAAGGACTTGTAACCTATTCTCACTATTTCTTCCTGTTGTGAGCACCTTTATCGTTTCAAGTTTACAAGATACATTTGCACTGATGTTACATGTGGACTGAGAAAAAGCCATACATGTGTTTTCAAAGTCTGTCCTAAAATTTGGGGATTGTCTTTCCAACGGGAGCGGTTAAAGACGGAACCATGTGAGTGAGTTTGAGATCCAGGAGTGAAGGGGGGTAATGGTTGGTTTGGTTGGTGAGGCAGTCATTCTGTTTTGTCAGTAAAATGGCGTAATGGTTTAGTTTGCCATCTGCCTATCTCACCTTGGGAAAATACCCCTCGAACTAAAGGGGTTAATGAAGGCTCTAATTACTCCAGTTTGATAAATCCCTCAAAAAATAACCCTTTCACTCTGATGATGTTTTTTTTATTTCAGTTTACTCATGCCTTAGCCAGACGATTATATTTAAGAAAGATCTGTATTGCTGAAGAAGGTAATTAAGACTATGGACCGCATTCCAGACGCCACTAGAGGCATCAAACCATCCCTTTGTAACTCTCCCTTTGCGATTTGTTTTATATTGTGCCTTGATAGTATTCTCTAAAACACTCAGATGGCTTTAATAGGAACGCACTGTGCATCACTAAGACGGCTGAGGATACTGAGATGTAATACAGGACGTGTTAGGAAAGTTCATTTATTTGTTCATTTTACGGCACCTAAATAGACAGATGTTCGGGAGTCTTATTGGTATTTCCTCCACAGTAAGCCATGGCAACCCCAGAGAATGTGGTGTCAGGTGTGAACAGCGAGAAGGCAACCGAGGAAGACTTACTGGCAATTGCTGAAGATACGATAGCAACCAGAGACCATCACCTCAAGCCCAGCCGACGAAATGGCAGCCAAAGACGACGAAATGGCAGCCAAAGACGACGGAATGGCAGCCAAAGACGACGAAATTGCGACCTAAGAACAACAAATCAAGTCCAGCAGACGAAGTAGTAGTTCAGAAAAGCCATCAGCATCTGGGTTGTATACTGAGTGGCAGTGGGGCTTCGTGACACCTCTTTCTTAACAATGTATTTTCCAAATCACATCTTGGCAATCTATATTGTTTGTGTGCTTACTGTTGATTTTGAATTTTTTTCCACCACAAACATTCATTTGACATGAATTGTACAAAATCACTGTATGGTAGTGAGACCTGAGCAGTATAGGAAGAGGATATTCGTGAGACATAAAGAATTGATACTGATTATGGGATGTGTAGTGGGTTCTTGAATATAAAGCCTGGGAGTGCTAGGATTGCAATAGAAGAGACTGTGGAAAAGGTGCTTCGAAGCCTCCTATGCCACTTGGAATAAACCCTTGAATGTGGATTGGTAGGTGATGTGGTTGGAAAGCTTGAAGCAGCTATTGTAGTATCTATGTGGCATTACTCTAATAAGCACTGCACTTGTTAGGCACCTGAAATGTTCTTGTGTTACTCAGGCGATGGAGAGACTTGTGAGATTGTGGAGAGGCCAGATATAGCAGGAATCAGCAGTGGAGAAACCAAAGAGGGAGAGGAGAGGGAGTGCCGAGAGCCCTGAGAGGAAATGGGAGCCTCGGCAGGACAGGTTAGAGGTTGTATTATTCATTGCATTTATCCGTTAGGGTGGGAGTTATGTGTATGTGTTTCGTTTCGTGTTTAAAAGTCCAGCATCCTTGCATGCGTCAGCCTAGAGGCAGCTCTCCATGCCGTTCAGTCTCTTGTGGCCTCCGTATTCAGTCCCTTATCCCTGAGGTTACTCCCTGACCTCATGCATGGTCTGTCTGTTGCAACCCTTCCCTCAACGTTCACACCTTTCATCTTCAACATCCAACTGTCATCCTCCATCCTCATAACATGCCCAAACCAACTCAATCCAAACCTTCTCATCACAACACTAACATTAAAGTTCCATCTTTCCTCTCCACTCTTCAGTGCCAATCCTCGGCCCCTCTCCCAGAGAGCGCCAATGAATATCCTCATCCGATGATGCCCAGTTCTATTGTTCAGCATTACACTCCAAACACATCCAGCATAAAAGGTCCTTTTAGCACGAATCTTCTCAATGTTAGGGAGGCAACAGCTCCCCAAATTTCCTCCAACCATTTCTTTCCCTTGCCACAGTGCTAGCTCCAGCCCCACCTTCAGCACATGACATATCCCCCAAATAAAACTCCTCCATACATTCAAGAGACTCTCCAGGAAGTTTAATACCTTCATGCGTATCAATCTGCACATGCTCATCCCGACACATCGCATACATGAAATCGGCATTATTTTGCATCCTACCTCTAATCTCACTGCGTCACTTACACACACACACTTCTCACAAACATTGTGTAAGATGGAGTTACTTCCCACACCCTTGTGGCAAACTGCACATGGTCACACTCCCTCCGGTTTGACAGTACCACCACCAAACCTAGATATCATGACTTTTGTTTTACCCAAATTTACCCTCAAACCCTTGTGCCCCATTCTGGCTCTCCGCTTCCTAAATCATTCCTTCACTTCCCTTTCATTTTCCACAGTCAACATAGTCATCAGCATATAACAACTCCCATGGGAGGCTGTTTCTGAAGTCCCGTGAGACAACTGCAGGCACCATGGTAAACACTAAGGGATTGAAGACTGATCCATGCTGCATGCCAACATTCACTAGAAACTCATCACCCAAACCTCCATTCACTTTCATTTGGGTGTGAGCACCCATATACATGACTATGACCGCTCTAATCAGCCACTCCGCGATCCCAAGCATGCTCGTTGCCCACTGCACCACCTCCCGAGGGACTCTGTCAAATTCCTTCTCCAGATCAACTAAAACAAAGTACAACTCTCTTTTCATTCCCATATATTTTTCCTGAAGCTGTTGGACAATGAATATTGCATCAGTTGTCCCTTTGTCTGGTCTAAATCCAAGCTGCATCTCATGAGTATTCATTCTTTCCCTTATCATACCTTCTAAAGCTCTTTCCATTACCTTCATCATCAGTTCCAAAAGTTTTATGCCTCTATAATTTCCTCTTTCCAAGGCATCACGCTTCCCCTTGTACACATTTACACTCACATTCTTTAGTTAGTCATCCCGAAAATACATTCATATTTATCAGATTTATCAAATCAGTAACTAAACCCATTCCTTTATCTCCTGAGGCTTTCAGCATGTCAGCAGTCAACCCAAACACACCCACTGCCTTCTCTAATTGCTCGCAGTAGCAGCAGCAATCAAAGGCCAAGGGCCAAACACTGGATCAGCTGACTCCAAACCTTCCATGTTCCAGTCAAACTCTTCATTCAGCAGCCGGTTATAATGTTCTCTCCAGGCGTCATAATAATCCTCACTCTCCACCACTCTCTCTCCTTCATAATTTTTCACACACTGGGCACCTATGATGTCCCTGTTTTCTCTCTCCATCTGATTTGCCACCTTAAATACCACATTCTTCGTTCTGGCACTATATAGGTCATATATCAAATGTCTCTGTGACTCAGATTTTTTCTGCATACCTCCTTTCTGGCCCTTTGCTTGCAGCCAAGTGTTCCTCTGTTTCCATCCCTCTTCCATTCCCAGGAAAGTCTTCTTTTCCTCTCACCTGTGGCTTCTATACCCTCATTCCACCATCATGTTACATTATGTCCAACAGGGTCCCTTGTCCAACCACACACTGAATCAGTCACTGTCAAGTGATTGTTCTTGAGAGCTCTGTTGTACTCATTAACACCTCTATACAGCTCCCTGTTCAGCCACTACTATACTCATGTCACAACAGACGGCATCCCCTACTGCATGGTTTTTCAACCATTTTCCTCCTGGGTGTGCAGGTCCTTTTCTTCACTACCCACTCATTTAGTACCGTGTCAAATATTAGTAATTTGTGTTGCTGCACACACTCTTCGCTCCTTATAACTTTAACATCCTTCACTAACCTCCTATAAGCCCTCCTGTCCAGGAAATAGTCAGTCTGGCTACTATTATCTCTAGACTTGTATGTGATCAACCTACTCTGTCCTCAAGAAGCAAGTTGCATACAATCATACAATCATGCCTCCACAGACTTGAGCATCCTTTCTCCTTCCACGTTCCTCATACTATATGTGCATCCCCCATGTGCCCCTTCATATCCTTGAACTGCTGCACCCACATGTCCATTTAAATCCCCACTCAAAACTACAGACTTATCATCCTCACACCACCAGCCACATGTATCAAGTCATTCAGAATCTTTTTCATCATCCAAGCCAACCTGCTGAACTTATGCTGACATAACTGTAGCCAGGAGTTTACCAAACAAAATTTTCAATATCATAATCCTTTAATTGACTCTTATTACATTCACAACACAGTCTGCCCATTTTGTGTGTGTTTGTGCACATGCATGTGTGTGTGTCCCGTCACTTAGGGCTGTGTGTAGGTGAAGGAGGTGGGGATGGGGGAGGTGGGACACTGGAGGCTTCCTTTCACTTCCATCTTCATCTCTCTTACTGTCCGCTTGTCTCGTCTCCAGCGCAGCCTTTTGCATCAGGTGTATGAGTCTGTGTGTGCTGTCTGTGTGTGCTAGGGCTTTTTTCTCTTCCCAATCTTTATCTTTTATGTACTTTGATCTTCTTCTGTCTTTCTAGAGTGAACGGGGTGGAGAGGGGTGAGGAGAGAGTTAGCAGAGCGAGTGAGCTAGAGCTGGAGGTAGGGACTTATAGCACTAAACTTTAAAGATAACTTGCAGATTTTTCACTGATAAAGTTTGATAATACTGTACTTGAAACATTTCTGCAGGTTACTTAATACTTGTAAATTTTTTGCTATATACCTTAAATAAATGATTCTGTGACCACCCTGCAGGGTGTATTTCTCCCAGAATTCACTTTAAATGCTGCCGTCAGTTACTTATGTGATTTGTAAAGATGTATTCGCAATGTCAATAAAAGAATAATTTGTGTATCAAAATTATTTTGCCCTCAATGGTATGGTTACAAAAATATCAATTATGAGATAAGACATGTGGAGAGAATGGAGAATGAAAAACTAAGAGGGTGCATACAGGTGGGGTGGAGGGAGGGAGAGGGAGGGGAAGACCAAGGATGAGGTGGAAGGATGGAGTTGAGAGGTATATGAGGGAGGGGGTAGTGAAATGACGGGAGACATAGCGACTTGGAGGCGTTTTGTCTGTGGCCACCATTTGCGGGATTAGGGCGTCTGGCTATAGATAGAAGAAAACAAAGCTTTCTCAGATGGGATATACATTGAGGAACCAGTCCGATATAATTTCTAGGAGTACAAAAGAACTCAATTCAACTTGGGATTTTAGGAAGCTTTGTATCCTGGCATAAATGTAGGGCATTAAAAAAAAAATCCACAGTTCAACTTAGAATTTTTCAAGATGATGTGGAGTTTGGTATAAATCAACTGGTTCAAAATCCATAATTCAGCCTCGGAATTTTAAAACACTGAGTGCAGTATAATTTTAATATATTTCGAAACCGAAGTATGGTAGAAATTATAGGAGTGACAGACCTGCAAATAAACTTAATATTTTTCTAGCTTGAGGGTTATGGTATACATTTTAAGGGTATTAAGGGTTATTATATATATTTTAAGGGTATTAAGGGTTATGGTATACATTTTAAGGGTATTAAGGGTTATGGTATACATTTTAAGGGTACAAAGGCCCATACCAGTGGAGTTTTGGCTTTAAAAGTCTAGAGATGCGAGTCCCATAGTTCACCTTAGACCAGAAGAACAGGACTTTGATCACTTAAGCTTTAATAATGATCAACTACAGTTTTGTTCAGATATTAATGGGTGACTGTAATGACATGTTCGACAGTCCGAGGTTCACTGTGTATAAGTGCTGCCATTTTTAAGTAGAAGTAATAGCCTTTTCACAACTGGACATTAATTCTCATCTAGTGTCCATTATTCCCTGCAGTTTACTCTTGCTCTTTTTCAGGAAAGGATAATTAAAGAGAATATATTGTTCCACTTCTTGACCTCCCTTCACTCGGTCCAGTTTCTTCCTTTTGCATCTTATTTCACGGACCTCGTTGGCGGCAAAACAGTGCTACGGCTCTATATCCTTTCCAAAGCACTTCATCCTATCATTAAACTAGTCTTATATATACTAAGAGGCCCAGGAAAACTCGTAATACCTCTTCATTAGTGATATACTCTGCACAAAACACTTCAGTTTCCCCTTGTTTGTTACTGATGCCAAATAACCAAAATACACTAGGAGTTCGAGCCGCAAAAGTAGCGGGGCCACGGTGGCAGGATGAGAAGAGCCGTGGCCTGTCAAGCTGAGAGACCTGGGTTCGATTCCCGGGTGATAGAGGTATATTTAATAAATTGCTAGGCAGTCTCTTAGAGGCTTGTCTATCCATTACTAATCATGGCAGACTCGTAGAGGCTTGCCTTAGAACCCCTACCCCCACACACTTGGACACACAGACACTCACACCCCCCATACGCACACACATGCACGCATCCACTCCTACTCCACCCACACATGCAGACACGACACATGACACACAGGTACAGACACCGCAGCCACACCAAGAGGTACTCGACAGGTTCAAGGATACACCTGGGATGGGAGGGGGTTTTATTAAAAATTTCAAAAAAGGTATAGCCCTTGGTAAAAAACTTTTATACCCCCCCTCTCATATTTATGTACCGTCTCTCAGGCTCCTATAACCCACTCAGCTGGATCAAATCGTCTGGTGTCAGCTGGAACGGAATATGCTAGAGCTATGCCGTCATGAAGGGGGTTTACTGGTGACTGTATTAACCCCCTGAGGTTCCTATGACTCACTCAGCTGAATAAAGTCGTCTGAGCCAGCTGGAATGGATTACTAGAGTTGACCTGAGCATCAGGGGGTTAAGAGAATGCCTCCCTTAACCCACTGATGCTCGGTTCAACTCTAGTCCTTCATTCCAGCTGACCCAAGACGATTTCATACAACTGGGTGTGTCCAAGGAACCTAGGGGGGTTAATACCGCCACCATAAACCCCCCTCACGACCGGCATAACTCTAGTATATTCTGTTCCAGCTGACGCCAGACGTTCAGCAGACAGTGGGTTATAGGAGCCTGAGAGACAGCACAAGGCTATACAATGTTAAAAATACAAACTCTCTCCATCTTGAATTTACTATAATTATCTTGCCTTAACTTTTCGTATATTTTCGTCCTTTTGCAGCTTATATCACGTCAGTCGATAAAAGACAAATATACCACGCGCGTTACATCTTTCTATAGCACTTCTTCGTGACTAGTATCGTATTTTGGTGTTAATCTACTGATACAACTCAGCATTCAAGATGGAGAGATCACAATTTCAGGCCACATAAGGGTGAAAAATAAATAATATTGTCCGCTTGCCCTCTTCTCTCTGCAGGAATGTAGCGGTGACGCCATCTTCTGCGTGGAATGCGTGGATCCATGCTCTTCTGGACCGGAGGGAGACTGTAGCCAAAGGGGGACACTTAACGATAATTTCCAGTCAGTTTAGGCCTTGGGTCGTTAGCCTGAAAAATGAAATAATAATAATAATAATAATAATGATACTAGTAGTAGTAGTAATAATAATAATAATGAATGATGATGAGGAGGAGGAGGATAAAAAATTAATAATAATAATAGAAAGTAATAACACCCACAATAATAATAATAATAACAATGATGGTAAAAATAATAATAATAATAATAATAATAATAATAATAATAATAATAACAAAAAATAAGATTAATGATATAAAAACATCTGGCCACGCCGGGACTCGAACAGTGGCGGGCAGGACACAGCTCACTCCATAGACGGACATCATTTTTACTCTTTGCTAGCTTCAGACGATTTCCCGCAGCTTACGAGAACCCTTTCAGGATGATGGGCCACAAACACTAACCCCTCCAGACCGAGAACGATTTATTTACTTTGTTCTAGCTAACTGGACGATTTTAGGCATCTTCTAGATCCCCTGGTAGTGAAGGGGTTGATGGTGGATGTAGCTAACCCTTCCAGTTCGAAAATAAAGTGGTAAAGGGGTAAAGCGAGGTACGTTTGGGTAGGGCTGTGTAGGGTTTGGTCGGTTATAACAGGGTAGACTGAGGCAGGGTAGTGTAGGGAAGAGAAGAGTAGGATAGGGTAGGGTAGGACAGATAAGTGGGTAGGGCTGTGTAGGGTTTGGTCGGTTATAACAGGGTAGGCTGAGGCAGGGTAGTGTAGGGAGGAGAAGAGCAGGGTAGGGTAGGATATGGGCACTGTGTTCTGAGCGTCCCCACCCCCCCTTTACCTCCATTCCGTAGTACTGGACGTGCCTTCAGGCAAACCCTACTTCATCTCCAGACAGGGGGTTGAACTGGGCATTCTCTAGTTCTACCCCTACCCGGGACTACGCACGCGTCGTCCTGGGTAGGGGTTGTGCTGGGCATAACCCCCCTGCCCCCCATTATTAGGTCACATACCTCCTGTCCAAATCTACGAAGAGCTGAAGATGTTTTAATCATGAGAGCTCATCTCATACGTCCACCTTCTACGGTGGCCAGTGCTGAAATGACCAAGTGAAAGCTCCACTGAGTGAGTGGCCTGGACTAACTTTTGCCTTGTGAAAGTCTCTCTCTCTCCCTCTGTCTCTGTCTCTCTCCCTCTGTCTCTGTCTCTCTCCCTGTCTCTCCCTCTGTCTCTGTCTCTCTGTCTCTCTCCCTCTGTCTCTGTCTCTCTGTCTCTCTCCCTCTGTCTCTCTCCCTCTGTCTCTGTCTCTCTGCCTCTGTCTGTCTGTCTGTCTCTCTGCCTCTGTCTGTCTGTCTGTCTCTCTGCCTCTGTCTGTCTCTCTGTCTCTCTTCCTCTCTAGTGCTGCAACCAATTTCATATCGCCAAACCGATATATTGTCGATATTTTCACTTTTTTCTGATACAGAACAATAGAAACTTTAACATGACTTTTATTGCGGAATTTGTCCCCCTCCCTTTCTCCCTTTCCTCCACATTCCCCCTCCCCTTCCCCACCCCCCTCCCTCTTCCTCCGCCCCTTGCCCACAAGCAATCCTCCCCAACCCTCCCCCCCTCTCCCACAACCTCCTGTCCATAGGCCACGCTTCCCCCGCCCATCTGTCCAAATCTACGCAGGCTGAAGAAGTTTAATTATGACAGCACAAACAAACTAAATAACTGAGTTAATATAGTCCTCCCACCATATATCACAGACATGAGTTTGTGGATAAATTACTGAAGAAACAACACATGGAAAACAAGGCAAGACAAAGGCTGCACCAGACTACAGTTAATAAAAAAGTAATATATTGGCTTATTTAACACAAGGAAAAGTTAGTGAAAATCGCTCGTGAGAAACAGCTCATACAAAATGCCAGAAGCTAATCAGAATAACACAACGAAGAGTATTGTTCAGTAGATGTTCAACTATAGTCCCACTTAAAACTGGATAGAACGTGCATAGTCAATCCTAAAATTCTCTACTCTGACCTTCACCTTTTCTAATCTTCCTAGGTAATTTATATCCTTGCTAAGCACACACACACACACACACACACACACACACACACACACACACACACAAAACGTCATTATTACGTCACATCCTTCACCATTCTCCTTCGACTGTTTTACTACAAGCATTCTTTCAGGAATAATAAAACCATCATCATCATCATCAACCGCTCCCACAATTTCATCTCTTCAGTTTTCAATCCTTGTGGCAATAAACGACCGTCACAGATAATCTCTTAACCACTTCACTCCAATTATTCTGTTACTGCTTCGCTCAAACGATTTGTGTAAACTGTGAACAAATTTCTCGACCTGGAAAAGTTGACTTAGAGCTTTCAGTAACCTTTCCGATGCTAAAAGTCTGTAAATCAGCAGACAAAAATCGATTAATATCGGTATCGGCATCGGAAGGGAAAAATTATCCGATAATCTGATTCGTATCCTGATCGGCTGAGAAACGATGAAAAATACATAAATTCTTGTTTTCCCTAATGAGCCTAGACTGTAGCACTTATTTCTCTGCCACTGTAGGTGTCAACTAACGGTGTAATGACTATTTTTCAGAGATACGATCGTATTCCACATTCTAATGACTGTTTTAAATGATAAAATGCTTGAACTAAGACATATGAAATATTTAAATCATAATATTATATCACTTGTTAGAATGAATCTCGACACAGATACCTAGCAAATGGTCTGTCAAGAAGCAGTGGCAGACTTGTATGAACTTGCGATTGTCACACACACACACACACACACACACACACACACACACACACACACTGATGGGGAGAAAAGGGTTTCTTTTAATTTTTTTCTGTTAATCTTCAGTAAAACGCATACGATTAAATATTAAACACAATTTAATCATTGTTGCCTTTCTTTGAGTTTAGGGAAGTTAGTGCCCAATTTTGTCGTTACTTGCAAATCTAACTTTAACTTAAAAAATGTTTACTAAAATACCAAATTACATCGAATAACAAATCCTTTAGCTTTTGTGTTTGGATTTTTATTATAAAGAAGCTATAAAATGATAACTGGACAAAGTAAAAGCAAAGATAAAGCACATACCGTAACTTTTGTTCCCCTAAAGGTACGGAACAGTAAGTCATAAGACAAACAGTAAACATATAACAACTTCTAAATCTAAGCCAGATGATGGTGACAACAATATATGAAGAGCATAACACTTATAAGCTTCTGGTCATTACCATATATATAAAACATTTTTGCTTCAAAGTTCCGTACCGTATGTAAAATCTTGGGCGGCCGGCCATTAGCCATAGAAATAAACAATATTCGTATTTAAAGGTTCTATGGGTCACAAAGGTATCGGTGCACAATATGCGTGAAACATTTTGGACCATAGAACGAAGGTCAGTGAAATATTATTGTTCGACCTACCACACGCTGGTAGGCCTATTGTCGGGAGGTGTCATATATCGCCAATATCCTCATGCAAACATTTAGCAAATGGTATGTTTATATAAACACTGTTCATACAAAATGTGACATTGGTAATGTAAGCAGGTGTTCGAATG
>JAGKTI010034955.1:503-11355 GCA_018397915.1 Birgus latro | reverse complement strand
CATCATCCTTTGTCTGATACCAGACGTCCTGCTACTCCTCCTCGAGGTCCCCCAGAGCCTCCAGTACCTTTGTTGCCTGCATCTCGTCTGGCTCCTGCTTCTTTATCGGCTGCTGCTCCTGTACCAGCTGCTGCTCCTGTACCAGCTGCTGCTCCTGTTCCGGCTGCTACTATTGTATCGGCTGCTCCATCCGTACCGGTTGCTGCTCCTGTACCACCTGCCTGCTCTGCTACTGGTGATCCGTCTTCCCTGCAATGTGCCTTTACGGTTTCTAGTGTGTCCTCAAGTTCTGGTGTAGAGATGGAGGTTGCATCTGCCAACCTCAAACAGGTGAGGAGTGAGGAGTCCTTGGGTGACTCCTCTCCATCTAAGGTTCAAACTTCGGTGCCACCTGAGGATTCTGAGGAGGCTCTTCGCTCGACAACACGGCCAGTGGTGACGTCCGAGTCGGTGGATGTTAGTGATGGTCTTCCTATGATCCCGGTCCCTGCTTCTTGCTCAGGCATGGTGGGGTCTGGGTCTTTGGATACTCAAAGGGCTCGGTCGCCTGCTCCCTCTTTTCAGCCACCCGGAAGCCAACCCTTGGTTGGTTCAGCTGGGGAGGGTCCGGTTGGCCCCAAGGTGCCAGCTGGACCTCCACGTGGGTGTGCGGCCAGCGCCGATGGGTCTTCCAGGGCAGTCTTTGTGCTTCGGGCCCATTCTGGCGATGGGGGGAACCGGTCTCGGGGTAAGGGTTCTTCCACCTATAGAAATTCTAAATCTTCATTGTCTTCTCGGTTGGCGAGACAGAGCTCCACGCCTAGGAAGAAAGGCTTTCACACCCTTCCCAACGAGGTTGCTACATAGCTTTGGTGTTTCTCAATTTATTTAATTTCATACTAATCAGTATGACTCAATCAGTACCAATCTGTCTTCAGTGGAACTGTAGAGGTGCCATGGCAAATTGGGAGGAATTGCAATTATTATTCTCTGCTATGAGCCCACTCTGTGTCTGTCTTTCAAGGAGACAGTGGTGTGGGATAGACCATTTCCTTCTATCAGGGGGTATGAGGTCTTCCATGCATCCCCTCCCGGCGGTCACAGTGGTGGATGTGGCATTCCGTGCCGATCTGATGTCCCCTTTATTTCCTTTACAATACATTCTCCCTTTCAAATTCTAGCAGTACAGATGCACGTTGGGAGGTGTTATACCATCTGTTGTCTGTACCTTCCACCTTCTGTTTCTGTTATGCGTGCTGATCTGGAGACCCTTATTTGTCAATTTTCACCCCCTTTTCTACTCCTTGGTGACCTTAATGGCCGCCATCTTTTGTGGGGTGACTCAATTTCAAATTCCCGGAGCCATCTTCTTGCCTCTTTGGTTGGGGATTTAGATTTAGTTGTCCTCAACGATGGGAATGAATGAATGAATAAAAACTTACTTGGCGGCGCAACAGCAAGGGTCATATGCCGCCGAACACAAAATGTAAAAAAAAAAAAAAGTCAGCATAATGTAAAATCCATAAAAAGGGGAGACATAGAACACTCCTAAACTGAAAGACAAGTATAAGCTAAAAACACCATAAAGAGAGTTATAAGAACAACTTTAAAATATAAATTAAAACGAGTTGAGCACTATAGCTTCCTCAGTAGGCCAGCATGAGGTAAAAACGAGAAAGTGTATCCTTTTGCAGTACAAGCCTCTTCCCCAAGCACCAAGGAGAGAAGGTAGGACCCACCACCAGTCCTGCACCCTGAAAGGTACTGCTGACGAAGGTCTCCCAGACTGGGGGACTCCACAAGAATGTGCCATACTGTCAAAGGAACTAGGCACTCATCACAATAGGGAGAGGGGTGCCCTCTCCATTAAAAAACCATGGGTGAGCCTAGTGTGACCAATCCGTAGGCGAGCCAAGGCCGTCTCCCACTGGCGGGACATTCCTACATACCCTCCATCACCCAGGTCTTGACGAATACTGCGAAGCTTGTTAAGCTTGTTTGACCCAACGGCATCCCACCTCTTCTGCCAACAAGAACGCACTGCCGTCATACTGGCTACACGGAGATCCTCAAACGGGACACGGTAAAGAGGAGAGGATTGGTGTGATGCAGCAGCTTTCGCTAAGGAGTCAGCTCGCTCATTGCCCACAACCCCCACATGGGCAGGGACCCAACACGTCTTTACAGAGTACCCACGCCTATTCAACAAGTAGAGCCACTCTAGGATGGCCAAGACTAGGGGATGAGATGAGGTACAAGACAAAGCTTGCAAGGCACTGGCAGAGTCACTAAAAATGGCAAAAGAAGATGGTGGTAAACTAAAAATCAATTCAACTGCAACTAAAATAGCAGTAAGTTCAGCAGTAAAAATAGATGCGGAAGGAGGGAGACTCCTGCAACAGCTAAAATCATTAAGAATGACACCAAACCCAGTCCCAGAATGGGATTTGGACCCATCTGTATACACAGGGATTGAGTCACTGTGGGTAGTGGCATGTTCCAAAAAGTAAGAGAGGGCCGCCTGTGAGGAAAGGGAGGTCTTTCTCTCAGGGAAGTAAACACACGGTTGAACCTCTGGAAGAAGCCATAGAGGCACTCGGGAAACACGCACTGGGAAAACAGGGGAGGAGGGTATACACAACTCCTCCATGGCAGCCCTTGCTCTGTACCCAAATGGGTGGGGATGGTGAAGGTGGGTGTCATAAAAGTGGTGAAGAGCAATCTCAGAGACAGCCATACTACACAGAGAGTTGGGAAGACGGTGGAGGCGGTGCCAACACCTCACTAATAAGGACTGTCTACGGATATCCAATGGTGGCTCATTTGCATCAACCAACAGACTAGGTATCTGTGATGAGCGGAAAGCCCCAGTAGACAGATGGATCCCAGCATGATGGACTGAATTTAATGGGCGCAGCCGTGCCTCCGAAGCATACAAGTACACCTCACACCCATAGTCTAGTTTGCTCCTCACTAAGGTACGGTAAAGGTGTAGCAGGGTAGTTCTGTTGGCGCCCCATGACAGATGTGACAAGGTCCGTAGGAGAGAAAGGGTTCGATGACATGACTAACGTAAAGAACAATTATGAGGGACCCATGTCAACCTCCTATCAAAAATAAGGCCAAGAAACCTTGCCTCATCTACAACTCGCACTCTCTGGCCATACAATTGGAGGTCTGGGTCTGGATGTATACCTTTCAAATGACAGAAATGTAAGGCCACTGTTTTAGTTGGTGAGAAATGGAAGCCATGCATGGTAGCCCAGTGTGAGACCCTGTCCAGAGCAAGCTGCATTCTGCGCTCTGCCACAGCCATTCGGGAAGCAGCAAACCATAATGTTAAATCATCAACATACAGAGAAACAGAAACTTCTTCTGTAACTGATGCTGCAATATCATTCAATGCAATTGCAAACAGAGTCAGACTGAGGACACTTCCTTGAGGCACCCCTTCCTCCTGAGGGTACGAAGGAGACAAGGTGGCACCAACTCGAACCTTGAAGTTACGATCACGAAGAAAATCGATTAGAACGAGGAGCAGTCTTCCACGTAATCCTATAGAATATAGTTCCTTGTATATCCCAAATCTCCATGTTGTGTCGAATGCCTTTTCCAGGTCAAAGAAAACGCATACTAGGTGCTGCTTCCTAGCAAAGACAGCACAAACTGCTTCCTCAAGAAGTACCAGCGCATCAGTTATTGAGCGATACTTTCTAAAGCCAGACTGATGATTAGAAAGAGACTAATTCCTTTCGAGGAAATATATAAGGCGAGTATTAACCATTTTTTCGAACAGTTTACACATACAGGACGTCAAAGCAATCGGCCTATATTCAAGAGGACTGTACCCTGCTTTCCCTGGCTTTTGGAATGGCAATACAATAGCCTCACGCCAAGAGGTGGGTAAAGAAGAGTTCCTCCAAATTCTATTAAAAAGGTTGAGGAGAGAACACAGTGCATCATCATCCAAGTGCTGAAGCATCGCATATGGTATGTCATCCGGCCCTGGAGATGTGTCATGACAAAGGGAAAGGGCAAACTGTAGCTCGCGAGAAGAGAAAGTGAGATTGTACGTTTCCCTATTCTCCGAACAGAAGTTCAGCACCTTAGCTTCCTCCAACTCTCTGTGTCTAGTAAACATTGAAGTGACAGCATCCTTATGAGAGACTGCTGCAAATGCAGATGCCATAATATTAGCCACAATCACGGAGTCACCGACAGGAATGCCATTAACATTCAATTTTCCCGAAATTTTTCTGACCCTGTTCCACACCTGAGACACTGGCGTCCTAGAGTTAATTGAGGAAACATATGCTTTCCAAGACTCCCGCCTAACATACTTGAGCACCTGACGAGCCTTAGCTCTTGCCCTCCTGAACTGAATAAGATTATGCTCAGTTCTGTATCTTCGATAGCGGGAAAAAACTATCTTCTTAGCCCGTCCGGCAACCCTGCATTTCTCATTCCACCAGGGGAGAGGTCGAGAGCGATACATATCAGAGGTTTCTGGGATAGCCTGAAGGGCAGCAGAGTGCAAAGTGGAGGTGAAAAAGGAAACGGCTTCATCTATAGTTGGAAATTCCTCTGCAGAGAAATCAAAAGATGCCAAAGCAGAGAAAAGTGACCAGTCCGCCTTATCTAACTTCCACCTCGGTAAGCAGGAACAGGGACCAGATGCCAATGATGTAAGAAGGACAGAGAAGTGGTCACTCCCATGCAAGCTCTCCATAACCTCCCAGGTGAAATCCAGGATGCAGTCGGGTGAGCAAACAGAGAGGTCTATGGTAGTAAAGGAACTTGTTTGGGGATGAAAATGTGTAAAATCCTCAGTGTTAATTAATGCAAGGTCTCCAGTCTCCAGTAGTGATGCCATCAAATCTCCACGTTGGTTAGTGAGGCAATCACCCCACATCGGATGGCGACAATTAAAGTCCCCCAAGAGTAGAAAGGGTGAAGGTAACTGACGAATAATGAGTTCGAGCTCGTCCCTGCTGACTGTTGTGTTGGGTGGTAAATATATGGAACATACTGTATAATAACGGCGAAGGAAAACCCGAGCAGCAATAACCTGTAGAGGCGTGGTAAGATTCAGGTGGATGAAGGGGGTGTCATTGCGTAGGAGGATGGCTACACCGCCACTACGTCCCTGTCCAGGAAGAGGAATTGAATAAAATACATGGTAACCAGGAGGACTGGAGGGAGAAGAATCTCCAACCATTGTCTCCTGAAGGCAAACACACACAGGGGAATACCTTACCAGATGCCAACGGAGTTCCTCCCAATTTGCACGTAGGCCACGACAGTTGCATTGTTTGATAGTAGCCTCTAACACTATTATAAAGTGAGGTAAAAACATAAAAACATATAAAAGAACTAAAAAGATGAAGGAATATGGAGGAACTATTTACAGAGAAGTAAGGGTCACTTAATTTTCTTATATACATTCTTGAGTCTGTCATAAAGTGATACTAGGAAATGAACTGATAATAATGCATAAGAGATTATTCATCCAGCCAAGTTAACCAATTATTTAATGTTATCTATACCTTGCATTTTTTCAGTTTGTGATTTTTCAGTTTGTTTGATATATAAACACATTTAAAAATGCTATTATCATTTAGAAAAATAAATACTTTTTCTACCTTGTGAGCAAATAATGTGACTGCAAGCATGCCTGACCCATATGATTACTGTTTGCTTTATTACATCACATCAATTGCCCATATAAATGCTTGCCTAATCTTCAAACATCGAATTCAATGAGGAATGTGGTCCAGGGTAGTAGACTACTGTTAGGCTATTAGCTAAAATATCATAAAAGTACCATCATTGGCTAACTTATTTTACTCTTCTTCATCTTCATATGGCAGGAAATGCAGTTTTTGATGTTCTAAAACTCAAAAATTTCCTGGGGGGCATGCCCCCGGACCCCCGTAGGGCTCGCACTTTCAGTGCTTGAAACTCACATACATCCATGTTATCATGAGGAAACCAGGAGAGGGCACAAATATTGACTTTGTCCCCGGGTGCTGAAGACCCTAGCTACACCACTGGAATTAATTGCCCCAGTCTTCTGCTGCTTCCACACTGACGATTGGTATAAGGAAAAGAGGAATAGGGCGAGAAGGGTTGTGCGTGATGCTAAAGTGGCAGCAGATGAGAGGTGGGGTAGGAAGATGACTGAGAATTTTCAAGAGAATAAGAAAATGTTTTGGAAGGAGGTGAAAAGGGTGCGAAAGGGAGAGTCTGGGAAGGAGGAGCGAGTAAAAGCAGAGGATGGAAGGATGTTAACTGAGATGGATGCAGTAAGGAAGAGATGGGCAGAGTACTTTGAAAGATTGTTGAATGTAGAGGAGGAAAGGGAGGCTGAGATTGTGGCAGATGGAAGGGTGCAAGGAATAGATGTGTTGGGAGAGTTGAATGAATCTCTGATCACGATGGAGGAAGTGCAACAGGCAGTAAAGCAGATGAAAACAGGGAAAGCTGCAGGTATGGATGGGTGTGCTGTGGAATGCCTGAAACGTGGTGGAGCGACTATTTGTTGACTGGTTAGTAAGATTGTTGAATGTGTGCTTTGTGCAAGGTATGGTGCCAATTGACTGGGCAAGTGCTTGTGTGGTCCCACTGTATAAAGGTAAGGGTGATAAGTATGAATGTACTAGCTTTAGAGGTATAAGTTTGTTGAGTGTGGTGGGTAAGGTGTATGATAGAGTGTTAATTAAGAGAGTTAGAGAGGGTACAGAGGGAGTGATTGGTGATGAGCAGTGTGGCTTTAGGAGAGGGAGGGGATGTGTGGATCAGGTGTTTGCTGTGAGACAGGTGTGTGAAAAGTATTTAGCGAAAGGTAAGGATGTGTTTTGGGCATTTATGGATTTAGAGAAAGCATATGATAGAATTGATAGGGAGGCTTTGTGGAATGTTTTAAGATTTAATGGGCTTGATGGCAGGTTACTAAAAGGAGTGAAAAGTTTTTATGTAAATAGTAGAGCGTGTGTAAGAGTGGGAAATACTGTGAGTGATTGGTTTCCTGTGAGAGTGGGGCTGCGGCAGGGATGTGTGATGTCGCCTTGATTGTTTAATATTTATATGGATGGTGTTGTAAGGGAGGTGAACGCAAGAGTGTTAGGTGGAGGACTGAGTCTGGTGAATGATGGTAGAGAGTGGAATCTGAAGCAGCTGCTGTTTGCGGATGATACTGCACTGGTGGCTGATTCAGAGGAGAGATTGAGACAGTTGGTAGAGGAGTTTGGAAGGGTGTGTGAAAGGAGGAAACTGAAAATAAAATGAGAATTAGAGTAAAATGATGAAGTGTACGAGGTTGTTAGTTGGTAGGAGGAGGAATATAGTTTTGAATGGTGAGTTGCTTGAGGAGGTTGAGTGTTTTAAGTATTTAGGGTCACATGTTGCTGCAGATGGAAGAATAGATGCAGAAGTGAAGTTTAGAATGAATGAAGTTGGAAAGGTGCTGGGAGGAATGAAAAAAGTGTTTGGATGTCGTTCACACAGAATGGATGTAAAGAGAAGGCTGTATGAGGGTGTTGTTGTACCGACTGCATTATATGGGGCTGAAACATGGAATATGGGTGTAGCAGAGAGGAAAAGTTTGAATGTAATGGAGATGAGGTGTCTGAGGAGTATGTGTGGAGTGACGCGTATGGATCGAGTGAGAAATGATGAAGTGCGAAGGAGAACTGGAATTGTTCGGGAGATGGCTAATCGAGTTGAACAGAGGGTGTTGCGATGGTTTGGGCATATGGAGAGAATGGATAATGAGCGATTGGTGAAAAAGATAACTAGATCTGATGTGAGAAGTGTAAGGCTGAGAGGAAGACCACGAATAGGATGGATGGACAGTGTGAAGAGAGCGTTGGATGCGAGAGGGTTGTCTGTTGAGCAAGGAAGAGTGGCTGTGCGTGATAGAAATGAATGGAGAGAAATTGTGAATGAATAAATGATGACGCAGCCCTAAGGAGATATTCTCCTGCATTTTGTCTGATCAGCTGATCAGGTCAGTTGCAGGTAAGGGGCTGGATACATTATGATGTGGCAGGGGTAAACCAGCTTTGCTGTCGGGCCCTGCTGCGGATGTCACTGACTGCACAGCGTAGTTGACCCTCGTGCGGTGTGGTGTGGAGAGGATCTGTCCCTTCTCCTCTTTAGGGCTAAGATGCGAATGAATGTGTATGAGTGGATGAATAAATTGGTAGTGTGTTGACCTGTCTCGGTTACCTCCCTTTTCTTGGGGGAAGCAGCCTAGGTATATAGATATAGATAGATAGCATTAGCTGAATGTCTGCTTCAGATAAACTCTGCCTAATGAAGTCAGAAAAGCAGCTGCTGAAACGGACGTCTTTATAAGGCTTCGCCAGCTCAGAAATAGTGGGAGGCATTTTTCCTTGTTTTGGAGGATCAAATACCGGAGCAAAGCTGGCCATGGCTAGGCATATACTCTGCGAATAGCTCAGCAGAACTATAAGAACTAGTAAAGTTACATACCTTACAGTACTCTGAGTGTGGAGGAAAAGGTCGCACAAGTTCAATGTTCTTCCTGTAAAATTATTAAAAAAAAAATGAAATATCTATGCAGTGCTGCTTCAACAATGCACATGAATGTTATTTCCTTTGCATTTGTTAGTTAGTGACTTAAAGACTGAGAATATTACCAT
Source organism: Birgus latro (assembly GCA_018397915.1). NCBI lineage: Eukaryota > Metazoa > Arthropoda > Malacostraca > Decapoda > Coenobitidae > Birgus > Birgus latro. Next base: position 2,710 of record JAGKTI010034955.1, on the reverse strand, counting down.
ATTACCATACAATCTCTATATCTAGATGCATCAACGCCACAAACAAATTGCCTCCACGTCACCCTGTCACACGCCATCTTGCTACCCTCCCCTAATTCACACACCCCTCTCCAATATACCTCCACACTCCATCACTCCACCTCAAACCTTGGTCTCCCCCTCCTCCCCTCCCCCCTCCCTCTACATCACTCACATACACCCTCTCAGTCAGTCTTTCATTCTCCATACTCTCCACATGACCAAACCACATAAGTGTATTTCTCTTTACTTTCTCAATCACATCCACATCAATGCCACAGTGCTTCTCTACTTCCTAATTTGTCAATTTGTCTCTCCATGTATCTCCACACGCTCCTCTCAAATAACTCATTTCCACTGCTCTCACTCTTGACTTGTGTCCTTCTAACAAGGTCTAAGTTTCACTTCCATATGTTTGGATGGGGATTACAATGCTCTCGAGCAATGACTTTTAACTTCCATGCTAACTTCCCTATTACTTATCACTGCTTTCAGTGAGCCAGCAACCTTTCTTCCCTGCTGCACCGTCATGCACTTACTATACTCACTTCAGTTGTACTGCCGTAATTTTAAGGGTAATTTAAGTGTAACTTAAGTTTGTATAAATATAGTATAAGTTAGTATAAGTATAATATAAGTTAATATAAGTGTAGTATAAGTTAGTATATGTATAATGTAAGTGTAGCCTTGAACCCCTGATTATAATTCATCCATAATATGTAGGGAGTGATCATCAAATTCCCTATTCAGGCTTGTTCCCTGTTAATGTTTAGGGCGAAAGTGATACTCTAGTAATAGTGGAACTGTATAGAGCGATTTTGGGAGTGAGAGTCATGGTCAGTTCTCACGGTAGAGGCGAAAGTTTTTAGCACGAGATTAATAATCGCGAACATTTGTCTTCATACTTTAAATTCGAAATTTGTAAGTCAGGCTTAGTATTATCATCTTTTTGTACTACATAGTAATGAATTAAAGCTTACTTAAATTCTAATTGACGATAATGGAAATTAGCATATTTTAAAGTCTGCATTATGCTGGCGACTGGATACGTATCTCCACATGGTTATAATTAGTTTAAACACTCGTTGGTTTAGGCTTCGGTATAATTGTCAGTCCCATACGCTTACCACAAAATTTTAAACATCGTCAGTCAACCCATTCGTATACGTCGAGAGTGAACACTTTTTTCCCATGCCACGTTAGTAGGTGTGAACAGTATTGCTGCAGAGGAACTAGTCGAAGTCAGTTCCAATGTTAGGACAACCATGAGGAAGAGAGCATGTGGCCGAAGGCGAGAGACACTCACTTTGCTCTCCGACGCCCTGTCATTAACAGGTGGGTGTTCACACGCTCCGTATTCCCCCCCCCCTTCCCTTTGTGCTTATAATGTAAATCCTCTCTATATTTTAATAGGTTGACTGATAAGGTTTCCTCTAACTTCCTTCATAATGACTTTGCTCTCTGACGCCCTGCATTAACAGATTGCCGTTGTTTCATTGTAGCCGCCTGCCCCGACGAAAGTAGTAACCAAATGGTTCTTCTCGTTTGTGCTCGTTTAAACTAGAAATTCTTCCCCCCCCTTTTTCAGATTCATTAATCTCGATAGCAAATTATTGGTCCACTGTAATACTGTAATCTTATATATACATATATGTGAATATTGTAAATGAGTAGTAAGCCTGTTTGATAATGAATTTTAATATAAGAAGTTATTGAAAATTGCCTTCCAGATTTTGAGTGTCGACTCGTTTACATAGTTCCTCTATTATCATTGTATGAGTTGCTTGAGAACTTCGAAGTGAAAAGTGTGGTAAAGAACTCAGTCCCAAGGATATATTCTGTTATGTAATTTTTCCAAGGAGCCCATACAAGGCCATTGGATTGTTGGTTCCATGTTGAGCTGTCATTGTGAAAATATTGATTTGGTATATGAAATTGTTAGATACACTGGAGATAGTATTAATTTGGAAATAGTAGGTTAAGAGGTAAAATTTATGTATTTACAGTATATGTGCATCTGAGTATAAAATTGTGCTTAAACCCAAATGTGAGGAACTCTCTTCATAGTAGTGTGTTAGTATCATTCCGTGAATTTGTTCAGCGGAGGTGAAAGTACTCTTGCATTCATTGATCTTCTTTTGGTATATCTGACCTGCCCTGAGATAATATCAGTGTGAAAGAGTAATGAT
>JAGKTI010034954.1:0-11356 GCA_018397915.1 Birgus latro | reverse complement strand
GTCTGCGGGGGCTCTGGTCCGGCAGCTGTTCACCCTGGTGGAGTCGTAGGGAACCAAGGTCTTGGGAAAGACCTTGCCACGCCTCGGGTGTAGGGTCCTCTCCGGCTGCTGGTTCTCCTGTAGGGGAGAAGCGGACTGTGGCCGACTTTACTCCTGGCCCGACGTGACTTGTGGCCGACGTCTGAGGGGCACAGGGAAGGATAGCTTCCGGGTGGCTTGTGGCCTGCACTACCCCGGCCTGGCGTGACTTGTGGCCGACGCCTGAGTGTGCACAGGGGAGGATAGCTTCCTTGCAGCTAGTGGCCTGATCTTTGTCTGGCCTGGCGTGACTCGTGGCCGACGCCTGAGTGGCCGGGAGGAGGATAGCTTCCGGGCGGCTTGTGGCCTGCACTACCCCGGCCTGGCGTGACTTGTGGCCGACGCCTGAGTGTGCACAGGGGAGGATAGCTTCCTGGTGGCTTGTTGCCTGCCTTACCTCTGCCCCGTTGTGACTTGTGGCCGGCATCGAGAGGGCACAGGAGGCGAGCTCTGGGACAGGAATGGCCTGTGCCGGCGAGCTAAGGTCACTAGCAGCTGAGGGACGGACAATGGCCGATCCTGCCTCATGCCCAGCACGGCTCGTGGCCGGTACTGCAGTGCCGCTCTGGGGGGAATGCCGACAGGAGGCAGACGACTTGTGGCCAGTCCTGCCCGACCAACACGCGTCCGTGTTGCGGCCCTGTGGCGGGGAAGCAACTGGGGAACGGGCTGTACCCGGTACGATTGCGGCCGATACCGCGGCGTTGCGTGGAGTTATAAACTCCACCCCTTACCTGGTGAGCTGCGTTCCAGCCGGAGACTAGGTGCCGGCGACTGCTACCTTTCCGGGCCACGACCTGGGCGCAAGAGGGGCGCCGGGAAGTTATACAGGTAAACCGTTCTTGTTCCCAGCAGCGCTGTGTTGGCGGCAGTCCCCCGGTGGTACTGGGGGGGTTGGGGGTGCTGGTGTCGTCTGCCCCGGTCGCTGTGTGGTTTGTGGCTCCAACCCCTAACTCCTGTATTTCAATAATCATAATGTAAAAGTGATAATATGATTATTCACGATAAAACAGTAAAAAAAAAAAAAGGGCAATTTTCAATTTCCTCATTCCAGGAATGTAAGGTCTATGCAGATTTCCCTCCTCCCATGTGAAGTCTTGTGTATTTGCCTTAGGTTTGTACTGTCAGGTATAATTTATTTCATTATTTTGTTTGTTCATTAACGGTTTCAAAAAATTTATATTTTTCAAAGTAATTATTTTCTTTTGAAGGGAAAGTAAGGAATTATCGTCACTTAAATTTTTGTTTCATGTTAAACACACACATCTAATGCTAAAGAGTAGCCCTATGTATTTTGTTTAATATGAATTAAGTTTGGTATTTTTTTACAAATCATTTCCCTCTTGGGGTAGCATGTATCCCCCATACCTACAGTGTTACGGATTTACCCCTAGATCTGTGTCGGGTTATCTCCTCCTTTGCAAGAAGTGCCCCCTGCTTGAATAAACCTATGGTTGCAAACGTGGAACATATTAAGCCGTTACCGAACTGAAGGTGATGCTGAACCCAGCAGCACCAATTTATGTGACCCAAAAGATGGAAGCCTTGGGCCAGGGAAGCGCTTGATCTGAAGCTGACTACCTTCTACCGTCATGGAAACTGGACAAGAAGGAGAAATGGAATGTAGGATGATTAACGTTATGAAAGGGAGCGATAATGTAAAGGGGACGGATTTAGATGGAAAGTATTTGTGTGGCGCAGTGACAGCAGGCATGAATATGGGCAATAACTGAAAGTTATTAGCAGAAGTATAAGGCAAAACTATAAGACAGATGGATCAGTCAATGAGGCAGGTATGGTGAGGTGGGGTGGGGTGGTAGGGAAGTGAGATAACTACGTGTTGCAGCAAAACAGGTAGTGAGTTAGGCAGGTGGGAAAGGAAGGGCAGAGCCAGGAAAGGTACTCACTGAGGACGGTCATGGGGGCGGTGGCAGCCTCTGTGCGGAAGCTGGGGTGTTCAGCGATGACCTCACAGCGGTACTGGCCAGACGCCGTCACCTGTAGCCGCGTCAAGCTGAGGGTCACACGCTGCTCACTCCGGAACACTTCCTGGGGCGGGAGTGGGGAAAGGGGAGGTCAAGTGCAGTGCAGGAATGGCGCTCTTATAATAACACTCTCAATCCGGCAGTCACTGTATATTTGTTTTCCTTGCTACCTCCAGACGATTATATTCGAATATGAATTATATACCTGTCGTATATAAGAGATTAATGAAGCCGGTTTCCAACCCAAGTTCAGGAAACCTCTTTAAAGCTCCATTACATCACCTGCAGATAGCTGGAATAACATATCTTAGGGCTGAAAGAGTAAAACTTGAATGAGTGAATGTGTCGGCAAGCCCCTTATCTATTCAGGTCATGTATGGATGATATTTAGCTGTTAGATGTGACCATCCTGTATCAAACTTAACTAAGTGTAGTCATCAGCGATACAAAAGGGTTACACTGATTCTATTATCGGAGCATGATTCAAAAATTATAATATAATCATTGTAGCTTGTCCACATCTTCGCACTCTGCTTTAATAATCAGGCTCTGACACTTAACCCAGATGCTAACATCATAATGTAACAAATACAACAACTTGGCTCATCACTGCATCTTCAGGCCCAACCCTGATCCTACCAACTACCCAATCGAAAATATGTTAATGCAAAGAGCAGCGAACAGTGTTTATTATGTATCCTTCATTTCCAGAACGTTATTCATTCCATATCCAGGCAATTTTATTCACCCTAGAAATTTTTTGTACTGGAGGATTTACATGCAACCGTCATTTAACCCTTTTGCTATGAAGGGTCTCTGCAAAGCCAAATAAAATCATTTAGTACCAACAGAGATAATATAATTTAAAAATCGGTCTGAAGGGCTCCATCAAGGATATCATAGTTTTTGTCATTGCTGCCAAAGTTTCTCAATGTACTGGGTGGGGGAATCAACTTTGAGATGAGGCATCTAGTTGTTCATGTTGTTGTTGTTGTTGTTGTAAGAAACTGCTTCTGTGGAAACCTCCTACAGGTACAGTACAGTACAAACACTGCGTGAAACCTGCGCCCCCTTGTGGCAGACAGCACCTCGCCAGTTCGGGCCAGAGTCCTTCCTCATGGCGAAGTGCAGGAAATATAAGGACGTTTGGTTTCTGGGTGGACACTGCAGCTGCTTGACTCCACTCAGGATACACAGAGGTACCAAGTGTACGCTCCTAGTCAGTGCCAGAAGAAATAGGTAAGGAGTTACTACTCTGATAACAGATTACCCAGATGGGCGATGCATCCTGTCACATTCTTCAGTCAAAATTATTTGCTTTATTCCCCTGGTTATTCATTATATACCTCCAAATCAGTTTCTCTTCATAAATACCAGTAATTATGAATAATTCCCTATACTGGTTGCTTCAAATTTGCAAAACGGTCATGCGAATTTCCCCATCACAGTCGTACCTACCTACCAATCACTTGTCACTTCCTTTACATCCCCAGCTTCCAGTGTTTAGTATCTCACACAAACCTTCACCACATCTGGCACATACCATTAAGAATTATAATCAATCATTTGTTCTTTTTGTGTACGATGTGAGTGTGAAACCTTGTCAGCCCTAAATTATGCTTGCAAATTTTGTAACTAAACTGAAACGTGTATTGACACAGTGTGGGACATGATCTTTGTAGAATGCTTTTAATTTTGTATTTATTTCAAATGTCTTTTGCCAACAGTGTCTGGAAGGAAATATAGTTGGAAATTCATTGAAACCTGTTGAAAGAGGTGACCCACTCTGATATTAGTAAATGCAGAGAGACGCCGATTGTGTAAAGCTTTAAATTTCTTGGTCCAGGAATGAAAACGAAATGTAAATGTGCAAAGGAAGTGAAGAGGACAGTGACAGAAGGATATGAAGTGGTCGGTGCACTAAAAACCTTGACGCGAAACATATGAGTGGGTACAGTGGCTGCCAGCGAAGTGCACAAAGGTGTGTTAATGTCCACGTTAATATATGCATGTGAGATATATAGTAAGTATGACATGATGCTAAGACGAGTGAGACCAGTGGAAATGAGACTGTTTCGGAATGCATTTGGCTTGCATACCATCGAAAGGATAAGGAATGTAGATCCGTGAGATGCTGATTAAGGGAGTGGTTGGGGTAGCAACTTCAGGCACAGGAAATTAAGTAATGAACAAAGACTGCAGACTCGCGCACTCCTTGGTGACAGGTGATAAATTGAAATACTGATTTGTATACTACTTCATACACCTCATACATGTAACGAGTATGTAATACAGAGTTGCAGTCTTATTCGAAGACTGATTATTCTTAATTGTAGATGAGAGAAGCCTTTAGCTGAGAATTCACTCCTGTAGTAGTAAAACTAATAATACTGTAGTACTCTCGTGGACTAAGGTTTCTGCTCACACTGCCCCTGACCCTCGCTGGAGGGAGGTCGGAAACTGGCGTGGTATCCACTGTTTGAACTTTTGCTAGACTGCACTAGAAAACATTTGCGACGACATAGCTACTCATTCGGTGCAGAAAAGCTCCCACCAGGAAGTATTCTTTGTTCAGTGAAAATGCTGGTAACGATCTGCCCAGTCATGGCTTAATTTAGAGGTGAAGGCTTGCTGGAGTGTACTAGTAACACTTGGCAATGAAGCTGATACTCGTGCAGTCCTGACAAATTTCGAAATACCAGCAAGTGTTCTTTCCTTGTAAAACTGTGGCTGCAACTTCTTTACAGTAACTATGGTTTAAGAGCGTACCTCACTGCTTGAACATGTATAGTTTCTTGCAGTAAATTTTCTGCTGCCACATTTACATTATAAAAGCTTTCTTACTTCTGTCAATACCCTTGGCACTTTCCTTTCTCTTTTATAGTCATTTCCTGTTTTATGCAATATCATGGTCTTTATTCATGGCATTGTGTACCGTCGACAGACATATATACTGTATTCTCCATCTCCGTAACACCAAGTCTCTGGACATCATTCGTAACCTTTCCTTATCCAAAAGCATCACTTGACTTCTGCTTTTTTTGTCTTAACAACTGCCATTTTCTATACTTCTTACCACGAGAACCATCGACACGTAATTAAGAAAAAAAAAAAAAAAAGACTGGCTACTATCACCATTGTAGTTTTGAACGAAGTCCGCTTAGTGCATTTCAGTATGGACAGTTCGGTGTTAACGCCCAAGTAGTGATATGAGAGTGTATCAAAAATACTAAATGTTGATGGAATGCAGAAGTACAATCAGTTAAAAAAAAAAAAAAAAAAACTCAGAGAATGCACCATAAGCGCCACGAACTGGTCCAAGGGCCGAATATTTGACTCCGGTGTGACAACCTTCAGCAGAGTACCATCAAAGTCAAATTACTTCGTTCTTGCCTAACCCTTAACCACTCCGCCAGCTGTATTAGAATCAAATAAAAACCGACCGAGTTGCCTTTGTCCAGTGCCCAGGACATTTCATCTTTTCCTGTGGCCTTCACTTTTGACTGTTCGCAAAATCGAATTACTTTATTCTTGTTTTAGCTTCGTCCCTAATACAAAGTTTGGTTTACAGCGGATAAAAACTGTTTTAGTTGACCATCACCAAGTGCTTTTGACCTCTGACCTACTGTTCTCAGAATCAGTGGGTCAACCTCTTAGGTGATCTCCAACACATCCACCATATGATTCGAATTAAATCAGACCTGTTTCGGCTATTTTGTTCTCACGCAGAAACAAAGGTCGAACTTTAACTTTGTCCTGTGACCCTGGCCTTTAAATGATTGTTCAGAAATAGAATGCCTTTGCTCTTGTCTGACCATCAACGCTTCCTTCAAATATGATTCAAACCAGATCAAAACTGTTCCAGTTCACATTGGTCTCTAACCTGTTTCTTTGGTTTTTGACCTTTCCCTGTGGCCTTGATCGTTGACTTAGTATTCTCAAAACTGATTCCATTTACGTGTATTATTGCCTTATTCTCAGTCCTGCCTCAAAGTTTGATCTAAATCAGATAAAAGCTGACTCTGACCTGCGGCCATGACCTCGGAAATATTCCCCCAAACGAAAGGTTTATTAAATGCCTTACTTTCAACCTGTTCGCCAAGTATGGTTAAAATTGGATCAAAACTGTTTGGTTTTGCTAACTTCCAAACACATAGGTCGAATTTTGACCTTGCCCTGGGACCTTGCTCTTCGACTGATTTTTTTCCTCAAAACCAAGTAATTTCGGTGTTGCTTTACCCTGAACCATTTGTCTCTGTTTGGTCTAAATTGGACATTGATTTTCCTGTGTCAGCGTTGGACCAAGCCCTGTGGCCTTGACCATTGACCTGTTGCTATAAGAAACCATAGTTATCCTCATGGGCTGTCCTTCAACTCTTCCAATAAGTTAGGTTAAAATTGGACGAAAATCTGTTTTATTTATTTTGATAACACACACATACACACACACACACACCACTCAAAACATTACACCGTTAGACATACAGACAGATACCGTAGATAGACAGAAAGATAGACAGATGGACAGACAGACTGAAAGACAGATAGATATGAATGTACAGTATGTATGTATGTTTTTATGTATATGTATGTACTTCACCTGACAAAATCGATGGAAAATCAACTAATCCGTTCTGAAAGAGCAATGGAAAGGTCAATGTTGGGAATATCTTTAAGAGACAGGAAAAGATCAACTTGGTTGAAAGAGCAGACCGAAGTCAAAGACATTATAGATTTTATAACAGATCAGAAATGCAGGCGATCAGGTTATGCAGCAAGAGTAAGGATAACCGATGGAGCAAGAGGCTGACTGACTGGACTCTAAAAGGCTGTAAGCGTAGCAGAAAAAGGCCAGACAGGAAGTGGATAGATGAGACAGAGAAATTTACAAGCAAAACCTGACACAGACTGGTTCAGTCAAGGAATTCGTGGAGGCCTATGTTCAGCAGTGGGCTTATAATGGCTGGTGATGAGGATGTATTTAGACTTTGTTCCTCATGTAGTGGAGGTGCAGTACGAGTGAAGGGAGTGGCGCGACAGAGAGGGTCTGTGTACAGTTACTGAGGAAGGAATCATTCAGAGGCCTATACTGGGAGGTGTTTGGTTGCCTGCCACTCCTCCCCCCCCTTTCTCTCCTCCACCTTAATGAACATAACACATCGACGACTGTATATAATATTTAAGAGCTCTGTCCGAGCGCCTGTATAATGTGTATACATACATAGGTACAGTCACTCATAAAAGTTCGTGGGGATCCGTGTGTGTGTGGGCCTCTGCAGTCCCCACCCCTTTCTATAGGACGAGTCTGTATAACAACGTGACGACGCAAACACCCATACACACGGCAGAACTGTGACGATGTAATAAAGTAAGAAAAGATTATATTTGTCAATCATATGTTATCGGTAATCATAATCAGTTCAATGTTGTATGATAAGATATGAAGGTTAGAGCCCTTTCGTTGTCTAAGTTTTCATTAAGCAAGTGAGCAGTGACGACGGTAGTGCAGGTCGAGATGCAGTTGAATCGTTTCGAAAATTTGCTTCGTATCCACATGAATAATGCTGTAAACCATTAAGAGCTGAAAGCACACAGTATCGAACATAAATGTTGTTTAGCATATCTTCGTCATAGATGCCTCCATATAACCAATGAAAAACACATCTGAATAATAGGTAATAAAACATTCTAAGCAGACCAAGACTCGAAACAATGAACAGTGAAGCAATCTGAGTTGGCCAAAGTCGTAATGGGACAGCCTGGAGTCAGGAGTTAAGTTCCCGCTCTGCTATGGTATTTGAGGTTAAAGCCACTTGTCAGTATAGAAATGAAATAGTATTTATGCTACACATACGAAATGCTCACTGTGTAGTCATTTGATGTGGACCAATTACTCTTTAATATAAATACCATCGTCAGATCGCAATATATTGTCTTGCTTCTCGACCTGCACTACCGTCGTCACTGCTCACTTGCTTAATGAAAACTTAGACATCGAAAGGGCTCTAACCTTCATATTTTATCATACAACATTGAACTGATTATGACTACCGATAACATATGATTGACAAACATAATACTTTCTTACTTTATTACATCAAGTCCCAGTTCTGCCGTGTGTATGGGTGTTTGCGTCGTCTCGTCGTTATACAGACTCGCCGTATAGAAATGGGTGGGGATTGTACCAGCCCACAGACACACGGAACCCTACGAACTTTTATGAGTGACTGTACAGTAGGAGGCATAAATTCGCGCTGGCCTAGCAAGTATGATACGCACCTGAGTGCCTGGCAATATTGTATGGAGAAGAGTTGGCAGATATACATTGTAATGGCCTATATTTTTTATCATTCGGAGATATGACGGAAACACAATATTCTTTATGCATTGTAGGTAATATTTATTTGAAATACAAAATGCAATAAACTTAGGCTATGAATTACAAAATGCAATAAACTTAGATTATGAAATGCCGTATGAAAATATACTATGCTTTCGGTGCTACGCTCCTTTCGGGCTCTCTCCTTTACCCCTCCCTCTGTCCCTCCCTCCACTCACTTCTCTCCTCCCTACCGCTATCCTTCCCCCAACTAGCTACCCTCCCCTCCCTCTGCCCCTACCGTCTCCCCTTCCCTCCTTTTTTCCCCTCTCTTTCTATCTTCTTCCCGATCGCTTCGCTCCCCGGCTTTCGCTAGCTTCATTCATTATTCTACTGTGCCAACATCAGTTTACACGATAGTCCTTTAGTATTGACGACCTATGTTAAACCCAGATTTTTCCAATATACTGTATCTTCTTAATTAAAGGGTGACCATAAACTCCCGAAGCAAACAATTCAAGAGAAAAAAAAACTAATGCTGGTAGATATCTTCATACCTACACCTCGGTTAAGGGTGTTAAAATCACGCTGACTTATGAAACACCCAGTGATCGACGCCTAGGTAAGGGTCATCAACTTCAGTGACTCAGGACACAGAGGCAGCACAATCACTGATTCATACTGATGGATTTATCTGGAGTAAATAAACAATAGGAGATAAATGAGAGGAGAGAGATGTTTGCTTAACTATACGCCCCATGCAAGATTTTGCACTGTAGACTGCAGGGGGGCGTGTGGCCGATTGGTTATTGTACTGAACTGTTATTTCTGATGAAGCAGGTTCGAATCCAACTGCAAATGCCCTACCATAAAAACACTCTTGCTATTGTTATTGCTTCCAACTGCATTAGATATCCCTATTTCATGCAGGTCGTGAACATGCATCAATGAAGCTGCTACTCGTGGTTGTGTGTATATTACGAGGGGCATGAGAACTCACTTTGTTAGCGCATCACGAAAGCAGGTATTGTTGGACCTTAGGAAAAGACTAATCTGGTTATGTCTAGAATCCGATACATATGACAAGGTGAGTTTCTGTTTACATAAGATAAACTTATATCGCCATGACGATCCATGCATGCCAAGGAGATATAGAAGGGTGTTGGAGTGTGATGGGGAGAAGAATTGGGAGGACGGATTGAACAGGATGCAGACAGTGATTCACATGGGAATACAACCCTAATGCCAGACACCGAAGCTACCTGTATCTTGGAAGTGTCATGAATAACGGAGGGAGGACTGTAGAGAAAGTTTTGGGAAGGAGGAGAAGAGCATGGTGATAAGAGGGGAATAATAATAATAAGCCATGGTTGTAACTGTGTTGATACTGAAACCACATATCACGCTAATAAAAAATATTAAATGGGTCACGAATGATAATGGAGTACGGTGCAGCAAGAATACGAGGGCCTTTGAAAATGATGTATAACAACAGAGGTTGCAAGAGAGACATGGAAAAAAGTAAAAACGGGAGGAAGAGAGAGAGAGAGGGAGGGATACAGTGACTGATTCTGAAGGGTGCGGACGCACAACCCTTTTGGGAAAAAAAAAAAAAAAAAGTGAATAAATGAAAATAAAATCTTGCCGAAAACTGTTTTTTGTTCTGGTAACCCTGTCTGTTGTTCTTGGGAGGTTTTCTGGCTATATAAAGTGGTAGGTCAGAGGCGACTTTAATATAGTGAATGGGACTCTTGTTGATTATCACACCTACTGACCATGGATCACTTACCTACGACAATTTCCTTTCACAAGTTAGCATACACAACACACGCTTGATTAAGTTGTAGATAATGAATTGACCAATTCCCGTCTTTATCCTCATGAATCCATTGTCTCAAGTCCCTGGGGTCGATGTTTTGACAGGAAAACGTGACATTACACCAGAGACTTCATCAACCATGACCTCTTGTTTGGAGGAGAAAAACATTGTCTAACACCAGAAAAAATAGGAAGGTCACAGATTTTATAACAAGAAAGAAGTAAGCTGAATTGACGTAAATACCTTGCGTAGCTAGTTCGGATTCATCTCTCCGGGGTGTAAAATAAATATGTCCTAGGAAATTTGTCATTCATGATTAAAGTCCGAGATTAAAATGCGTTCACTCTTACTGCATTCATTCTAGAATATATAATGTGTGTATTGTTGTGTTCAGTTCAGAATGACATTTAAGTCTCAGTCAGGAAACAAACAGATACAATGCCTGTGCTGCAGTGGCAGTTCAGTAGAGTCACACATCAATTAATCTCAGTGTTATATTTAGGTACGCTAGTGTCAATACATACTGTATATTAGTTTTAGGATATAATTTTGAACTTATCTGTTCAAATGCTTGCATTTATACTGATGAATCACTTTTCAATTCTTGAATATTTCTTGTGTCCAGTTTTGTAATTTCCAAAGTGACAAAGAAGCCCTTGACTCTATTAAGAGCATTCATCAAAATATTTGCTCATTGGGTTATTTATTTATGGATTAGTTCACTGATAAGATGCCAAGCTCAAGGCGCTTCTATTTGAAATTCTAGCCAAATCACTAAATAGTTAAATATTAAGCGTCTGTGTAATGTCTTACGTGAACTGGGTGTCACTAAATCTGATCATGAAATAACAAAAAATTGTATAATTAAACATAAAAAAAACAATACTTTTACTTGGTTAGATTTCGGTACATTGTTAATTTGAGACAGCATGCATTTATAGGTAATTAAACCTAGTCAAACAGATATGTGTGTGAAGTCGTCAAGAACTTTTCATTTGGGTTAAAAAATAAAAAACTGAAAGGTAAATTTTTTTATGGATTACCCAATACTTTCAGTAGCCCAGATTGCATGCACCAAATGCGTTAAACATGTGAAAATTTTCTAGGAACCTTAAGCGGGCCCAGACCCCCGGACGCAGGCCTCCTGCCCTTGCA
>JAGKTI010034952.1:0-11357 GCA_018397915.1 Birgus latro | reverse complement strand
ACTGTGGTAGGATGCTACCTTGAAAATGCACCCTTCCCCCAAATGCAGGTAAGGGATCAGGGAACTGAGAGATTACCGTTGTCTGAGGCTTCCCCTGGGGAGTGTTCACCTGCCACCATGCCCCTAACTCTTCGTTCAGTTATAATTGCTAGTTGTTTTCGACAAGAACACGATGGATGTTTTGAAGTCAGTAGGAGCGGTTGGTGTACAGTCACCACCAAAGGCAGAGACTTATGGCAGGTACAGGAGGATGTCGTTCATGCAGAATATCCAAGAGACTGGGTCCAGCACAGATCCCTGTGGACCTTAAGGCGGCGTCACACTTGGCCAAAGGTGGCTAACATGCGAGCAGCTTTTTTTTCTTTTTTTACGCAAGGAAGAAGGAAGCAAAGGCAATGGGCTTGCATACTGTTCCTTACAAGAAAAAACAAAGAACAATAAGAAAGAGAGCCAAATTCAAGATCCATTCATTTCGAGATACCTGGACACACTGCATTTGAAAGACTGGAGATCAAACGAAGTAGGGAATACAGACAGAGGAAGACAGTTCCAGAAATGACAAGTTGCACAAATGAAGGACTAGGAGTAAAGGTTAACTCTTGCATTAGAGAGTTGGACAGAAAAGGGATGAGAGTTTGTTGTTAGACGAGTACAACGTGCCCGTCGTAGAGGTGGAGGGATGCAAGCAGACAGTTTAGAGGAACAATGACCGTTGAAGCAGAGATAGAAGAGAGATAAAGAAGCAACAGTGTGGCGAAGAAACAGAGGTTGAAGGGAACCAGTAAGAGGAGGAGAGTTAATGAGACGAAAAGCCTTTGACTTCACCCTGCTGAGAAGAGCTGCATATGGGAAGCCTCCTCACACGTGACAGTTGTACTCCATACACGGGCGAATAAAACCCGTGTACAAGATCAACAACTGTGCAGGGGTAATGAAACAAAGAAACTTCGGAGTCGGTTTAGCACACCTAATCTCCTGGAAGCAGATTTCACAAGAGATGTATTATGTTCTGTCCAAGAAAAATCCCGAGAAAATGAAACCAAGAATGTTCAAGGCTGATGCAGGACTGAGCTGGACATTATTAAACATTAGTGGGTAATCCTGAGGAAGATTTTGTCGGGTTGATAAGTGTAAGAACTGAGTCTTTGATGCATTGAAAATAACAAGATTATTTTTACCCCAATCAGAGATACGAGCCAAGTCAGACATTAGGTGTGCCATAGCCTCATCCCCTGTTTGTTGAAGTAACTGCTGAGATGGACGTTGCGGAAACCGAATGGAAAGTTGAAGGGTGGGATCATCAGCATATGAGTGGATAGGGTAAGATGTACAGCTTAGAAGATCATTGATGAATAAAAGGAAGAGAGTTGGTGATAGGACAGAGCCCTGAGGAACACTACTGTTGATAGGTCTAGGAGAAGAACGATTGTCTCTACAACAGTGGCTATAGAACAACCAGAATGGAAACTAGAGATGAAGGCACAGATAGAAGGATAGAAACCGTAGGAGGGCAGTTTGGAAATTAAAGATTTATGCCAGACTCGATCGAAAGTTTTGAGATGTAAAGTGCAATGGCAAAGCTTTCGCCAAAGTCCTGAAAGGAGGATGACCAGGATTCTGAAAGGTAGGTGAGAAGATCGCCAGTGGAGCGTCCTTGACGGAACCCATACTGACGATCAGAAAGAAGGTTGTGACAGGAAAGATGCTTTAAAATTTTCCTGTTAAGAACTGACTTGAAAACTTTTGAGACGCAGGATGTTAAAGCAGTTGGACGATAGTTAGAGGGTCGGGAATGATCACCCTGCTTTGGGACTGGCTGAATGAGAGCAAACTTCCAGCAAGAAAGAAAGGTACAAGTTGATAGATAAAGGTGAAAGAGTTTACCTAGGCAGGGTGTAAGCACAGAAGCACAGTTTTTGAGGACAACAGGAGAGACTCCATCTGGCCCATATGTCTTGTTAGTACTGAGGGCAGAGATGGCAGAAAATACATCAGCTGAAGAAATTTTAATGTCAGTCATGAGGAAGTCAGAGGGGGGAAGTGATGGAGGAACAGCATCGGAATCGTCTAAGGTGGAATTGGAGGAGAAAGTTTGAGCGAAGAGATCTGCATTATCCGTACAAGAAATAGATACGGAGCCATCAGAGTAGAAAAGAGGAGGGAAGGACGATGAGGTGAAGTTGTTAGAAAGGTTTTTGACAAGGTGCCAGAGGAAGCAAGAAGAATTCGAGTTGGAGAGTTGAGAACATTTAGCACTGATGAAATAATTTTTAGCAGCGAGAAGAACAGACTTAGCACGATTCCGGGCAGAAATGTAAAAAAAGATGTGATTCAGGGGTGGGTTGGCTCAGGTACTTTTTATAGGCCATCTCCTTGTTGCGGACAGCATTAGAACAAGAGTGATTAAACCAAGGCTTTCTTGCATTAGTCAGAGGATATGAGAAAGGAATGTATGCTTCCATGCCCGAGAGAATAACCTCCGTAATGAGCAAGCCACACTCAGATGGCTCCCGGCCACGGAAGGAATAATCATTCCAAGGAAAATCAAAGAAGTACTGCCTGAGGGCCTCCCAATCCGCAGCTCCAAAGTGCCACAGAAGACGTTTCTTTGGAGGGTCCACAGGCCATACCGGAGTGACTGAACAGGTTAAGGTAATAAGGTTATGGTCGGAGGAGCCCAACGAAGAGAAAAGATTAACAGTGTAAGCGGAAGGATTAGTTGTAAGGAAGAGGTCAAGTATGTTGGAACTCTCTCCAAGGCGGTCAGGGACACGGATAGGGTGCTGTACAAGCTGCTCTAGGACAGTGAGGATAGAAAAGATGTAGGCTTGTTCACCAGGTGGTCCAGTGAAAGGAGAGGAGAGCCAAATGTGGTGGTGAACATTGAAATCTCCTAGAATGGAGATTTTAGAGAAACGAGAAATGGATAGAATGTGTTCCATCGTACAAGTAAGATAGTCAAAGAATTTTTCATAGTCAGTAGAATTAGGAGATAAGTAAACAGCACGGATATGTTTAGTTAGATATTGACAGGAGAGCCGAAGCTAGAGAGTAGAAAATTCAGAAGAATCAAGTTCAGGAACATGAGAGCAAGATAGATTATTGCGTACATATACGCAACAGCCACCTTTGGCTTTGAAATGAGAATAGAGAAAGTAGGAGGATACAGAAAAGGGTTTGCTGTCATTTGTCTCAGACAGCTGAGTCTCAGTGAGGAAGAGAAGGTGAGGTTTAGAGGAGGAGAGGTGGTGCTCAACAGAGCGAAAGTTAGAGGAAAGGCAGCGAATGTTGCAGAAATGAAGAAGGAGTGAGTCAGACAATGGTTTCAGGCAGCTCCTAGAGTCGTCACCGGGAGAGGGGCGGATGATGGGGGCATTTAAGGCCCCCCCTCCCCCGGGGACTCCGAGCCTAGGTTATTCGTCGCTATTATCATTTTATTTTTGAAAAGGAAGTATAGTGTGTAGCATGCATGTAGTTTCGTGTTGACAGTTAGAGAAACATGTACTGGAAAGCATGCTGGCCTAATCTCCGTGTTATTGAGACACTGAAAAAGTTCAGCAAAGGGGGACGGTCAGGAACTAGTCCTGAGGGCTGATGAAACGGGAGCTCCAGCTCTCCCTGTCATCAGCTTTCCATCCATCTTGGGAATACTGCCCTGCTCGACTGGTGCTAGAAAGTCGAGTTGCTGTCACATGCGTGTGTTTTTGTGGGCAGAAACGACTAGCAGTGTCGTCTGCCTTGGCGCCTCGTAGTCATACCGTCATTTGTATACAAACCACCACGCAGTACCCACTCCTTTTTCCTCAGTTTCTGCAACCGCCTCACGTACTTCAGCAACTCCAGAGCCACAAGGCAGTCTACTAGAGTTTTCTCTCCTGCGGGATCCATATTGAATATTGGTCACAATCTTATTTTCACTTGTTGTTTGGAAACAAAACAGACAGCCTCCACGGTTGGTCACCCGAGTGCCCAAATATTTATATCATGTTGCAAGAAAAAATAGAAATTATTAAAAACCACAAGAATTAAATTATATTTTCTTAAAAATTTTATTTAAAGTTTCCGTCTATGAATAACAGTATATTTTCTCACCAATTACAAAATTAATATAGGCTCATTTGAGTTCTAATCCCACCAACAAGCTGTGAACGAAAATTGTTATCGATTTCACCTTGCATGTGAAACCTCGCTCACTGTGAGTCAGTTTGGCTAGCACCTCACAAAAGTGGCTTGCATTTTAAGCCACTTTTGTCCCAGTGTGACGCCGCCTTTAGACTTCAACAGGGAGAGCACCGAAGGGTGTACCTGTTGTCAACCATCTGCAGTTTCCCAGCAGCAGCAGCAGTAAGCCTTTCTAAATGCCCCTGACAAGAAGGTTTTCAGTAAACCAGTTTGCCACATCTGACTGAATATTCCCATCCAGGGCAACAACAGCAGTATGCTCTCAAGTCCTGCTACTCCTCGGAGTGAAGTAATAGGATATCTGAGGTAGATCATATGGACCTGCAGCCAAATTGCTGGCTTGAAAGGAAGTAGTTGTCATCCAGGTGATCACAGATACTTCTGTCATTATTGTCTCATTGACACTGGCCAGAAGAGGGAACAAGGAAATGGGCTTTTGATTTCTGAAGTCTGACCTGTTCTTCTTGTGAATGGCAACCGTTCGAGTTTTCTTACTAAACAAGGGTAAGGTATTTTCCCATATGACATTCGGTCTGTTAAACACAATGTTTTCAATCATCTCGAAATGAACAGGGAATAATATTGCAGGGTTCCAGCCCTTAGTTCCTTCTATCGTACAAAAAAAAAAAATGACTGTAAAACTCAATGCCACAGTGCCATAGAGGCAACGCGCTGATGTCATCAGGACCGGCAGTCTGTCTGATGTCTCTGCCTCTCAGCCGGCGCTCAACCTTCTCCAGCATCTCTGCCTCCATTGTCACAGCCTGGTTATATTCTTGCTGCAGCTGTGGTGGAAGGCTCTTAGGATTGCCAACAGTCAGTTTTGTCGAGAACAGATCAGCTGTTAAGACAGTCCTCATTTTGCTGCTGGTGGCTTTTGTACCATTCATTTAGAATAGGGAAGCCAACCCTTGACTCACTGAACTTCATCTGGAGCCCAACTTCTGCACTGCACATATGCTGGTGACCACAATCTGCCTGCACGCAGCCAGTTCAAATCATTGTTCCAACGTGTTGACGTGCCTTTCTAACGGAGTCATGCAGACTGCTTTCTCACTCTTGCTAGGAGACAGTAGTAGTTAAAACTGAGCTGGTTCGTAGACTTGGTGTCGTACTGGCGGTGAGGAACATGTTAATGCTGGTGAGCCAGGAACCACTCACTGAGGGCACATGGCCTTACAGCTCCTCCTTCACGTCCCATCTCAAGGAAAGCCAACTAGTTCTGTGTGACACCCAAACAGTGTGCGTGTGGCCGCATCATGTGCCGAGGCCACAACATCTGTGTGGCAAAGATTACATACTCTCTCTCTCTCTCTCTCTCTCTCTCTTTCTTTCCTCCTTCTCCTCCTCCTCCTCCTCCTCCTCCTTCTTCTTCTTCTTCTTGTTCACCCAGTATTCTTTAACCTCTCTGTCTCACTCCAGCCCATAGGTAGGACAGGATGGATAACACAGATAGTAAAGCACAAGTTAACCGGTACTCCCAGTCTTACGTATACACAACAGGCTAACTCGAGAACGGTTTTTTGCACTCATCTTTTTCCATTAACCTAGACTCCAATCTTTTAGTTCGATTAGTCTGTGGGCTGTTTATTATTCGTATATTTTCCTCTTGCTATATCGAGGCTTTCTTATTAAGCCTAGGAAAGAGTTTTGGAAATGGAGCTTTAGGTGTAGTCTTCATTAGCGCCGCCAGTAGAGAGGCCATTCTTAAACTAAAGATACTTGTCGGGTAGTGGCAAAAATAGAGTGGAAATGATGTTCTGGTTAACCCGTGGAATGCAACATACCTCATGTGGGGATGTCTCGTAAAGCTGCAACATACCTCTTATGAGCAAGATTTTCAACTATGCACCAGAAGGGTTCTAGAAAGGTCAGCGTGACACAAAATTTATGGGGCATTAGGATAGCTGTAGCTCTCATTCCCACCCCTTACCTTGAGCCCAGTTGCTAAGTTGCACCAGCAACAATGACCCAAAAGTACGCACTTGTAACGCATTTTCCGCAATATATCACCCCAGGAAAGGCAGTCGTGGGACAAAATTGTTTAGAATAACATCAAATGTAAGGTCAATTTGGAGGCAATGGAACAGAAGTAGGATGGTAAATAACTGGTGTAAAGGTAGCGCTTTATGCTCGTATTGCAGCGTGCGGAGTGAGCTGATAATCTACCTGGCAAGCGGGGAGACTGGCAAAAGCCTGTTTGCAGCCTGTCACGTCTACTCAATACGCATTACTCTCTCTCTCTCAGCATAGTTTTCATGTTTCTGCCAGAAATGCAATTTCTGACAATTATTTCTCCAAAAGAACGCCAATTTTATTTTTAAAAAAATCCTTGGGTAGCTGCACGATGAAATTTCCTAGCCAATGATATACATATCGTGGAAATCTGTATGAGACATTTTGCCTCACCACGGGGGATGTCTGCACTACCCCTTGCTGCTCTCGTAGCGATGGCCGAAGGCGGTTGTAGATAAATAACTTCAGGGAAGATTTAAATATAATTTGGAGTGATCTTAGTTTTTATTGTCTTCAGGGGAAGATCAAGATTAACTTAGTGTATGCTAAATAACTCTGGGGGCTCTCTTCTCCCCACTGCTTGCTTAGTGTGTCGCCCCTCTTCCCTCTCTCGTCAATCTGAATCTCGTCCTGTCTTTTCTGGTCTAAGGAAAAGCCTCGTCACGTGGACCATGCGTGCCCCAGATCATTCTAGAACACTGTATGTGTGTATGTCTCTTCCTTGGTGACAAAAGCGCGAGCTGTGCCACTTCCTAGTGGAGCTGATGACACAATGCAATGAAGCCTTCCTCTGAGAAATTGCAAACGTCATTTCCTTTCCCCCTTCCATCTTACTCTTTCTACTTTTCATGATACAGAAGCTACATACGATACCCAATGTAATAATATTAGAGTTACGACACTGCAGCCTACGGAGTGCAATGCGTCCAGGCATCTGAAATTGAATGAATATTGGTTTTAAGCATTGTGAAAAACAGCAAATGCATAACTCTTTCATCATTATGATGCTTTCTTCCTTTGTTCTGTTGCAGGGTTACTTTTTTCCCTTTTAATCTGATAGCGATGTCATGTACATTCTTTATCATTACCATGCCTGTGTATTATGTTTATAGGAGCCCTCAGACAGAGAAAAACTAATGAATGCTCACCCGTTTACTTCGGAATTTACCCTAAGGTGAATAAAATCGTCCGAAGCGGGAATGGAATGAAAAGACATCAACTGGTAGAAAGGAGTCAAAGTTACTCGGCATGTAATGATGGGTTTTGGAAGTGACTTTAACGGTGTGGTGTCATTCTTTAATATTCGTGCTACTGCTAGACAATTTTTGCAGCTTATGAAATACCTTATATGGCGCATGAATTAAATGATACATCGCAAGGTGGAAGGTAAGCCCTCCACCTTCTGGTAACCCTTCAGTCTAGAGGCGTATTTTTGGTTTACTCTTCTGTTATCAGACGTTTCATTCAGCTCATGAGGACAACTAGATGGTGAAGGGGCTGATGAATGTTATATCTATTCCCTCCAGCTCCAACAGTCTCTCCTCCTCTGAACGATTTGTCTTTGGGTTGCAGTAAAAAGTAAACCGTATGTCATCTGAGTGAACAGTTTGATCTGTTTGTTGGTGCAGCCAAACACTGGATAATGTTACTGATCCCGACCATGCTGAAGCCAACACGTTTAAGACAAAGTTTACAAAACCCATAAACAAATGGGCCATGTTTCTTGTGCTCCAAGCCTATCTGACACACCCATCAATCTTGGCAAAGGACATAAGCAACAACAAGATGACGAAGATGGAGGAGAAGAGAGAAATGGAGAAAAAAGAAGAAAATGGAGATGAGGAAAAACTGCTATACAGAGAGAGTGTCACAAGTTATTGAAAGTGGCATATAAAACTGTTAAAAGTGGACATCAGGAGGAGCTTACAGCAATAACACTGGAGGCATGAGAAGCTGCAGAGAAGACCTAGAGACGACGGGCGACGATATCTCACAGATTGAGGGAATAAGAAGTGAAAATAGGAGACGCCAGTAAAACCTACGAAGGTACTTGAGACAGCCACACAACCATGAAGGGCAAAAGGAATTTGTGTACCCACACTGTATATCTGTGCTCCCCCACTGCATATGTAACCCCACTGTAATAACCCCCCCCACTGTATGTCACGACTGCTAGATCTTAACCCGCCGAGTCCCACCGACGTACGATGCACGTCACTACTTTTTTCCGCGGACAGACCCAACGACGTGCATCATACGTCACTCAATTGCAAGCCCCATTGTGTGCACATTTTTCAACATTCACGGGTGATTTTTGGTAGGCATATGTGGGAAACCTTCCTGTCAAGAGGGGATACTGCCTGGCCCCACCTATCGCCCCCTTCCTCCCCCTCCCCCCACACTGGGCAATTCACCTGTTAGCACTAACCTGGCCAGTAAAAGTATGTTGCCCCACGGTCTCTCCAATGACGAAATTCACGGTGAAAGTGATTCCTGAGGTGGAGGACAAAGAAACAAAGAAGCTAGAGGTAGAAACAAACAGAAGTGATGAGGTGGTAATGTCGTAAAGGAAGGTGCCATATACTGGGGTTTTGGGTGAGTGAACAATGCTTATAAACGCTATATTATTGTGTGAAAACCAACATAGACTTGTACTACACATAAATTCGTACCAAATAAATGATATAAATACGTAATTTAAAGTGGACTGAATTAGTTAACCCTTTCATAGTTCGTTTTCTTCAGCCAGGTACCCCTAAAAAAGAAGGAAAACGTAAGGTTGAGTGACACCTGTATCAACATTTCTAATCCCAGAATCGCGATTTCTCTATGAATTTTCGATGTTTCTCACCAAAAGTGAAGGTTTCAGCCAAAAAACAAAAAGTCGAAAATCGGTCGGGATCTGTTGGTAGGCTGGATAAAATAGCGGTCGGGACTGGACGGGTTAAAAGCTCTGAGTCAAATGTCTTTTCCACGATCAGGCTAGCAGATGTAAGTCAGTCCCGGGCTGTCACTATCGAGGGGGAACACTGTGGTGAAATAGCTCACAATAAACTACTTAAATAGCTACTAGGGAACTGTGTTTCTCTAACCAAAGTGCAGAACCCGTACATTTGGTAGCAGCAGTGTGTCGAACCATCGTTCATGACCGCCTCCTACAGTGTTAGTGACACAAACAAATACTCACCAATGACTCACCTGCGCCGTTCTCTAATCCGCCCTACCCACACCCCTTGCTGTTCATTGGCCGAAAGTTTCACCACTGCCGACTTATGCACCTACCTCACCAACTGTGCACCTATTCTCAGCACCTGTTCAGTGCTCGCCATATAGTGTCCCCTCCTCTCAAGGTGTCACCCCACCACCTTTTGCCGTTCTCCCCGGCACCGCGCACTGCACGTACTCCCCACCAGCTCTGCACTTATCCTGTGTGGCCCTATTCAACAGCCGTCACACCCTCTTCACCCTAGCAGGTGCCTCTTCGCCCCTGCCCCCCACCACATGTGCTGTTCTGCTGAGTAGGCGCATTCACGTAACGTCTCCCAACCACCGGGCCAGCCCGCCTCCACTGAGCGCCATCTTAACTCTCTCAGCCCACCGACCCTCTTATTCACGTATTGACTAAAGACCACTGAGCCAACCCACTTCCTCCAAGACTCATCGTACATACCTCCCAGCCCGCTTACTAGTCGTACTCACAACCACTCTTATTCACTACGAACCACGCCATCACCTTTTGAGCATGGTCTTAACTCCAAGCAAATTACCTCCACATTCGCAACCAATCTCATCTCCAGCGAGCTGACCAGCCCTTCATAAGCAGTGTCTTAACTACAAGTCAACGACCTACTCCACTTCATTCACAACTCATCGGTGTAACTATATTCTTGACTTTCTATAGAGATTATTCTCTGGATTTTCTCTACAGATTGCATGTTATGTAAATATTCATCTCCCTTCCCTCATTTCATACTCATCCTCACTGACTATACTGTATTTATAACTCATCTGACACTTCACCCTTTATTTATTAAACCCCGCATCCAATCATCTTCATTCACTTTCATTTCCTTTCTTATAGTACATTCTCTCATCTTCATATTGTGAATATACACATATACCTACTCATCCATCACCCTACATTACATCACCACACTACATGTCATACTTTGAATACACAGAACTTACTCCCACCGATCACAGCCAACAAACTGGAAATGATCAAACAACATCTGCCTAGAACGATTCAGTGACTCATCTCCACAGTGGCTGCTCATACCCACGCCCTACCTCAGCCACTCAGACTTCATTTCCCACCGAACCACATACTTTAAATCCAGGTACTATCCATCCAGATACCTCGTACTCTACCCCTGATTCTACACAGCTTTCTTCTATCCCTGCTCCATCAACTATCGTAAACTCTCCTGCCCCACTTCATCTCCCGTCTCCCCTACATTTAACTACCACTACCTTCTCACTCTCTCAGTCCCCTATTTCAGTAACTTTCACACTTCCAGTCATGGCTCAAACAACCCCTCCCCCACAGTCCATCTATCTCGATGATCCCAATCGTCCCAAATTTACCAGAGAGGACTAGACTTGGTCAGTTTATGATTTCCTCAGAAAGGTAGAAAACGACATCCACAATGGGCGAATTTCTGATGAGCCTCTCATTTCGATGACATTAAAAACCTTTGATGATTTCCGCAAGGAACTCGTAAAGCTCTGTTGCCAGCATTCCAATGCCGCATCTCTCATTGGATTAACTAATCTTCTCACTCAGATGGAGGACGATATGACAGTCCCAAAACAAAATGCCAAACTATGCGACGCAGCCGCTGCCATGAAGGCCACCAGTAACAAAATGTGCCAATTACTTGTAGGCACGAAATGGATAGACGAAGTAGATGGAGCTCCTATGCTTTCACTCAACATCTTTGCAGATTTACTAGGTTACCTGAGATGCCTGAAATGGCTTGATCCTCGACAAAAGGAGATAGCCCTGGAGATAGGTTTCATTCCAGGAGAAAAAATCGTCCAGATCACCAAAACCATCCAAGAACAAACAGGCTCGAACCACACGCGCCAGGCCACAAACTGCCCCTTGATCTCCCAAGTCTGTCACACCTCCAATCCACCAGACCACTCCCGTTGCC
>JAGKTI010034951.1:0-11357 GCA_018397915.1 Birgus latro | reverse complement strand
ACACACACACACACACACACACACACCTGTAGGCTTCCAGTGAGGGGCCCCAGATCATATTATCCCAGTGATCGGTACCTCATTATTAATTATCACTTTTCGTTCCTCTGGTAGTGGTAATTGTCGGTGCCGGGACGCTGACGGATGGAGAGGCTGAAGTTTGACAAATAGCTGGCCTCTCTCCATCTCACCCTCACCTCTGTCTCTCCCTCCCTTCCTCTTTCACCCCTCCCCTCCCCCTCTCTTTCTCCCTTGACTCCCACTGCCGCTCACCCGTTCTTTATAGCAGCGGATTTAAGTGGCAGTAAGTGGCAATTTTACGTGGGGATGAAGATGGATGGTCTTGGCTGGACCTTCCACTAACACCTAAGGGCGCCTCCATAGCAGGCCCTATTGCCGCTACCGTCACTAGAGGAGGGTGAGAATGGGGTGAAGAGTCACCCTACCCTACCCTACGTCACCTAGAGGAGGGTCACTAGAGGAGCCACCCTACCCTACCCTACCCTACCCTACCCTACCCTACCCTACCCTACCCTACCCTACCCTACCCTACCCTACCCTACCCTACCCTGCCTTACTCTACCCTGTCCTACCTTGCCTCACACCTACACTTCACCCACCCACCTAGCCTCATCCTCTGATTACTGTTGAGGTGCAAAATATCGCCACCTTTCCATAATTGTACTCGTACTCTTGCTTTTCCAGATAAGGATGCTGGAGATGGACGCCTTCATGTGGTGGCACCAGTATAACCGGGTGTCTCCAATGTCCTGTTATGCAAACGTCCCTCTGTTCTTTTTTTTTTTTTTTTTATATACCCCGAACAGAGGATGGCCAACTGCCGGAGAAAGTCAACTTCAGCTTGCAGTCCACTGGGTTTACGTTTCAGATAAGCTTAGGGCTACCATAACTACTACTACTTCTCTATATATTCAGGGGGCACGGTGGCTCAGAGGTAGAGCATCAAGCTCGGGACCGGGGGGTCGCGAGTTCGAGCCGCGCCCGGGACTGCCGTGCCGGGAGGGGTAGCGCCCCCCTGTTACCTAGCGGGGCTATATGATCTCACTGTAAGGTCTAGCTCGGGGGATTCTTTAATCCCTTTTTTTCTCTATATATTCACCTTACATAGAGGTAGAGCTTAGTAGTTAACCCTTGTACTCGTAGCTCGTGGATGTCTATTACTTAATTTTCTCTAATTGGAACGCCAAAGGATTTTTTGGCAAACACAGAACAGTTCTATGGCGGTTAGCGCCACACGAATGGCAAACATCAGACATTTTTTCCTCTAACTGAAGCCGGACAGTTTCATTAAGTTAAGAAGAGACCCCTCCGTCTGAAGTGTTTACTAATAATACTCTCCATATTTTTTTTCATTCACCATTAATACCAGGCCAATACGTTTACTGTACTAATATCTGCATACAGTATGCCTCTCAAGTAGGTATTACGACAAACGTTTCTTAAGCTGCGCCACAAATACTAGAAAAGAGAAGTGAGTGTCGTGCTATGATTAACTCATGTGAACACTGCAGCATAATAAAACTTTGCCTGTAGTTATTGTATGAAAAGATGAAGCGTGTGAAGAAAACCTGTAAAAGGTATCGCTTGAGAGTACAGCAGTTAAAAAAAAAATGAATATCAGTAATGAACTGGAATGCATACTAGGTCTTTGGAATTATCTCCTCTGCATATCTTAAGAAATACACTACTCTTTGTGCAAATATAGTAGGTTATAGTTACGTCTGTGAGTCACTTCATTTGAGAAAGAAAGATAGCATCGCAAGGGACTAGCATAGAAAATCACACCGCTTACCCGAACCGACCGAAATCCTGGAATCATCCTATTTTTTTTGTGTGTCGAGGGGTCAGTCCGTTCCCGTAGGCCTACTCACACCGGACACATCAATAACCCCACGATATTAGGCCTCATCCTTGATCGGCGCCGGACCTGAAAATTGGTAATTGTGCGTCGGGGGCTCTTAAACTGGCGGAGGGTCGGTATAAGTAGTGATTTATAGCGCTGATAATTATGTTGTGATTGCCCTCCATGTGCTATATATTTTCAGTCGGCGGTGAGAGAGAGAGAGACTTGTGGGTTTTGATTTTTTCTGTTATTCATGCTACCTCCAGATTATTTTATTCGGCTTAGGAGTCATAGTAATGAAGGGGGTTAAATAAAGCTATATTAAACCCATCCACATTGAAAAGTCCCCCAAAGCTTAAAATAGAAGTGTAGCCTTTTGAAACAGTTGATATATACTGTTGTTTTTCTTTCTACCAACAGACGGATGTATTTAGCGGTAGGCTTGTGTAAGTTTCGAAGTTTGTTTCAAACAATTCTCTCTCTCTCATTAGCATAATTTTTCAACCCTTTGTGTTCTTTGGACGAGTTGTTATTTTTCTTAAGCTTCCATAAGACAGTTTTGTTCAAGTGTGAGGACTTAAAATTTTCATTGGCTTCAAAATTTTCTCAGTTTCCCTGTGGATCCTGCCTGAATAAGTACCCAGACGCGTCCATGGCAGCAAAAGGGTGGGTGGTCCGGCAGGTGATCATAACCTTCTGATATCCACAACGGCAGAGCGTGACACAGGCAGGTAGTGGCAGTGACACGGGTAAGAAGCTGTGCGTGGCCTTGGGGGGATACTGGCGGGCGGATCACATGAGTGGTGGAAGTTATAGCAGTAATAATTGTAACAGAAGCTGAAGTGGAACATGCCTCCCAGATATTTACAGCATTAATTATAGTAGCAGTGCCATAACATTAGCAGCAGTAGTAGAAGAATATATCCCCAGAACAGTTGCACAAACAGTAATGTGTGCAAGCACAGTGAATAAAACTTTATTATAGGAATATAAAATGAACCAACAGACAACGCAGCCAAGAAGGTAATATATTCTAGCTACTGTATTTGTTATAAACTAACTTGACCCAGATTTTCGTTATTATGCTGCATGTTTCCATAGTTGAGTGGCAGAAAAAGACAATGTTACAGCTCTACACGCTTTTCATAACACTTCACCGTTATTAGCACAATAGTCTAGTGTTATTCTACTGTTACAGTTTTAGGCTATGTTGAGTAAAAGAGTACACCGGACAGTTTTATACATCTCTCTTCGTGCCCTTTAAAGCGTTGATTGAGGCGTGTGAGATGCGGGTTTGTGTTCTGTGGGACTCGCCACCGCCCGTCACCCGACTTATAAAACCTGAAGAGGCGACGTGTGGCGGCGGGTTCCATTTGCATAATGCCTGGGTCTGGCGGCGACGGGTCCTGTGAGGCACCCACCCCACCCCACCCCGTCCACCCACCTGCCATCACCCCACCCACTCTTGCCTACAGCATTACACCCCACCCTATCCCTACAACCCCACCTAACCTCATCCCGCTCACTCCTGCTCACCCTACTACGCCCCATCCCATTCTGCTCTGTCCCAAAACACTCCGGACCACCTGGGACGAGGCCGAGGGAAGGACGTGTACACACCGGGAAGAAGCTGGAATCTCTCTCTACCAGCGTCGTATTTTAATCATACTACTGGGGGCTTGTATTTTAGTATTATTGTGTTCTTTACCTGTGATTGGAGGCGAAAGCTTTTCGCCTCTTCACTTCTGCTCTTATTGATCTTCAACCCCTCTCTGTTCGCCCCAGTTGTTACATCTTTCCTCTACTTCTGTTACTTCCATGGTGTCTGCTCCTCTAAACTGTCTGCTTGCATTCTTTCCCGATTACGGCGGGCATGCAGCCCTCCTCTAACAACGCGCTCGCCCCCTTTTTCTGTCGAACTCTAATACAAGACCTAATACTCTCAGTCCTTCAAGTAAGCAACTAGTCAACTTAGGAATTAGCTTCCCCAGTCTATATTCTCCTCCTCTACCTATGAATTTTAGTATTTTAAAGGCAGTGTGCTCAGGTATTTCGAAATGAACGAAACTTGATTTCAGTTCTCTTTTGGTATTTTTTTCAGGGAAGGGCTTTTTTTTTTTTTTCTCCAGGGAACATAAAAATTGTGTAACTACCAACAAGGAAGAAAGTGTACCATATTACATTAATGTAGGACTTCTATCTCTACCATATTATTCGTGTTTATATCACAGGAGACACTATTATCGTTTTCCCTTTTGTAACCTATCTAAGTTTTATTCATTACCTGGGAAGGAACCCCACTAAACTAAATCCAGTGCTTGTCTTGCCATCACTTCGTGGATTGTTAAAATGGAAGAATCACGTAACATGTAATGTGATCTTAAAGTCGTATCTTTATTGTGTTACCAAGGTTTCTGATATATTATGATATTCTTTGTGTATGTGTGTGTGTGTGTGTGTGTGTGTGTGTGTGTGTGTGTGTGTGTGTGTGTGTGCATCTCTTGGGGCAAGATTACGG
The DNA here is from genome assembly GCA_018397915.1 of Birgus latro. Taxonomy (NCBI): domain Eukaryota; kingdom Metazoa; phylum Arthropoda; class Malacostraca; order Decapoda; family Coenobitidae; genus Birgus; species Birgus latro. The sequence goes on along the minus strand of JAGKTI010034951.1, from coordinate 6,975 downwards.
TGAGAACATGTACCACCCTGGAATGAGCTCACTCTTTCTTCATCACTGTCGTAGTCTTTATCATGTAGTTGTGAACGTCTTAGTATCTTGTTTTTCCTTGTGTGTGTGTGTGTGTGTGCGCGCGCGCATGAATATATTATATACTACACCACCATGATAGACCTTGTTTTCCTATTCACTGTCATAGTTTTCTTATCTTATGGCCACTTTTTATGAATTTTTACAGATCTTTTTTTTGTATTATGTCATTTGTGATATATTTTTTTTACATTATTGCCAGTCATATTAATATTTTTTATCATCATTACATCTGTTCTTTTATTTTTTTCTTATTATTGCCAGTTACATGAGTCATTATAAAAATATTTGTGTGTGTGTGTGTGCGTGTGTGTGTGTGTGTGTGTGTGTGTGTGTGTGTGTGTGTGTGTGTGTGTGTGTGTGTGTACGTGCCTGCGTGTTTACTGTTAGTTACTGGAGTAGGCATAGCCACAGGGGGTCGTGTTCTGAATCTCAGTCCACATCCACGAACAAGCTTACGATGAGTTTCCTGCCGTAACCTTTAAAGATTTGTTTTTGTAGTACGAACAAAGGACATGGTTAGATTATGCCCTCTCCTTCCTTTGTCCTTCCTGCCAAATATAGCCTTATTTGTTACGGCAGGCAGTTGATGGTAAGGTTGTATAGTCAGGTCTTCCTCACTCGAATCATGTTTTTATTATGTTATATTTTTTCTCTTACTTTTTTCTTTTTATTCCTTTTTTTTTTTTTTTTAATCGGTCAAAGAAGTTATGTTGTTGACTCGGTTTATATGTCTGTCTGTCTGTCTTTTTGCCTGTGTCTTTTAGAAATATTGTGATAACACTTGGATGAAACCACTCCAAATTTGGAAAATTGATTGAGAATCATCAGAGGAACCAAGGGCGAAAAGGATAATTATTTAAGGTGAAGGAAATATTGCTGTCTTGAAGGAGGTAAGCTCACTTTGATAGATCTTGTTGATAAGCTATAAGTATTTTTTTATGGACTTATATTCTGGCATCGAACCACAAGCGACAGGTGACGCCATTTGATCATACAGGCTTTGCGGTACCTCCATCATCTAAGGACATCCACGTATGCCATTCGACCCACTAGACCATACAGATCATACAGACCTTGTTGCACTCCGACCATACCTATCATACACACCGTGCAGCACTGTCTCCATCCCATACGCTAAACTTTAATCCGATCCCTCAAACCATACAGATCATACAGACTTTGCAGCACCTTCAGCAGACAATAATACAGTCTTCAAACTGTGTATTGAGTGATTACTGTAACCACTTACCTCTCCCCCCCTCCCCACACCCCATTCTCCATTCTTCACTCCTCCCCTCCCTTCCCTCGTCTACCACTCATTTCATCTCGCTGTCACTGCCTCTGTCCTTCTCCACTCAATCTTCCCCTTTCGTCTCCTCTTTTTTGTCTCCTTTTCATCTTCCTCCTCTCCTCCTCTCCTTCCTTTCTTCATCCTCCTCCTCCTTTCTCTCCCTCCCTCCCTTTTCCTCTCTTCTATTCTTACCCTATTTATCCCTTTTCTCATACCACGTGCCACTCGTTCCCCCCTCTGTCTCCCATTTCCTTATTCCCTCGTCTCCCACTTTATCTCATATTTAAACAATCTGCCCATTCTTCTCTCCCCTCCTACCTCCTTCTCTCTCTTCCTCACTCTATTTCCCTCTCTGTTTCTTTCTCCCCATCTCCTCTTTCCCTCCTCCTTCCATCTCTCTTTCTCCCCGTCTCTTCTCTCCTTCCCGCCCCTCACTCTCCCTCATTTCTTCTCTCTCTCCCTCCTTTCTCATCCCTTCGCTCTCTCTCTCTCTCTCTCTCTCTCTCTCTCTCTCTCTCTCTCTCTCGTGGGTGGTTGTCTCTCTGGCCCATAAAACCCTGTAGGTCCTGTCGGTAATTGGGCAGGACAGGTCAGTTGTGGGGAATATTAGCATACGCACACACGAAGAATGCACCCTGCGCGCGCACGCTTACACACACACACACACACACACACACACACGCACACACAACCTTGTCTCCCCTCTCTTACCCTTCTCTCGTCTTCACTTCCCCTCATTTTCTTCCCCACTTTCGTTTGGCCTTTTCCTTCCCCTTCACCCTTCCCTCATTCACCCTTCTTTACCTGTCAGTTTCCTTCCTTCTTCACCATATTTTATCCTCTCCCTTCTCCAGCCTCTCCCATTCGTCAGTTTTCCTCTCTCTCTCTCTCTCTCTCTCTCTCTCTCTCTCTCTCTCTCTCTGTGTGTGTGTGTGTGTGTGTGTGTGTGTGTGTGTGTGTGTTTTCCTCTTTCATCCTTTTTCTCCCCTCTCCCTTTCCTTTCGTCCTTTCTCCTACTTCCCCTCTCTGGCTCTATCTCTTCCCATTTCTTCTTCCCCTCTCCCTCTCCATTCCTGTCTTTCTCCTCTTCCTCCTCTCCTCCACTGCATCCCCCCTCCACTTTCTCGTCATGGATTTGCTTTCCTACCGTCTTCCATTCACCGTCTTTCCTTTTCTCCTTATTTTCTACCTCCCCTGAATTTTCTTGTGTTCCCTTCCACACATGTTCCTTCTTACCAAATTCCACTCTTTTCCTCTCTTCCTTCCCCCTTCTCTATTCTCTTCCCTTTATTCCGTCCCCTCACGGCCCAGTTCCTTGTATAATTACATGATATTTTCGGCTATGTGTCCTCGGGTGGATAGGCACTAACCGTATCATCGGTACCAGTACAGTCCATTTGCCCGCTTATTATTTTTTTTCTTCTTAGTAGTGGTAGTAGTGGTGGTGGTAGCAATAGTGGTAGTAGTAGTATCATCATCATCATCATCATCATCATCATCATCATCACCACTCGCCTTTACGTCCTAGGGGCGCTTGTATTTTTCATGCCCCCTGCAGGAATCCGCCAAGATCTCCCCCTCCCCTCTCCTCCACATTTACGGGGGATTTTCGCCTTTATGTTGGCTTCGTACGTTCTTAAACCAACAAACTCAACAACAAGATCCATTTGCCTATATATACAGTACTAGTGACTTGCGTGTCTGTTATTTGGCTAGGTATTCTCATGCCCCTCCAGGATTCCAACAAACAGATCCATTTCTCCTCATGTTTGTTAATGACCTTCGCCTCTGCGTTCTTGATTGGCATGTTACGTTCTTGTTCCGGCGATATGTCAACAGCAAGGACAGCTTCTCCACATATTTACTCATGATTTGCGCCCCAATTTCGACGTAGCTAAATGCTTTTATATCCAGCAACTCTCCTTCAACAGGGTATAATTTTCCACATATCTGTTAGTGATTTTCGTCTCTATGTTGTCGAGTGTCTAGGTAGTGTCATGACCCGAGCAGCTGTCAATGACTTGGTTATTTGTTTCACTGGTTTTGTATTTACTAACTTTCTTAAGCTTGCTTTATCTGTCAGATTGCTTGTTTATTTCATCTTCATTCATAGACACCAAACACTTAGCAAGCAAACTAGAGTACCGTATATGTTAAATAAGAAAGAAGTCGAAGACGATTTACAGTATATTGCAATGGAGGGATGTTTATTATGTATACTGGTTAAGATCCCCGGTAAATACGGTTTGTGAGTGTCCGGACTAATGACAACACTTTCCTCCGCCTGTTTATGGAGATGAGAGGGTCTGGTGGTCGTGGGTTTCTACAGTTTCAGAGTAATTTGTGCACCTTCCTACTGCACTAACCTCGCCTTACCCTGCAAATAGCTCAATTCTGACATATCTGAACTTCTTCTGTACCCATCCCTCTCCCCCTTTCCTCTTCGCTTGCATAGTCTTTCCCTCTCATCATTGTCCACTTTCCTTTTCTTTCGTCTTCTTCTCTCCTTTTTCCTGCCGGCTTCGGCTGAAGGATTTGGTGGTGGAGGGGCGGGGGGAGCCTTCTTGTTTTCCTCTCCTTATCTTCCACTGCTAGAAATAGATATAGTCGTAGTATTCTCTAACAAACAACCTCGAAAAGACCAATAGGTCATTGTTGTTTGCTTTCCTTCCTCATTCCATTCTTCACGTCTCTTCTTTTGTCTTTTCCCCTCCCTTTGCCTTCTTCATCCTCCCTCCTTTATCCCTGATCTTCCTTCTGTTCCTCTCCTCGCCAGTTATGGAGATGAGAGGGTGGAGTAGTCGTGGGATTCTACAGTTTCAAGGTAATATGTGCACCTTTCTACTGCACTAACCTCGCCGTACCCTGCCCCCGACCAGACATATCTTAATTTTCACGTAAAAAAATATGCACTCTTCTTTGCCCTACTCTCTTCCCACTCTTCTTCACCTCTCTCTCCCTCCGATTTTCCCACTTCTCTTTTATTTCCCCTCCTCATTTCCCCTAAACTTCATCTTTTCTTTCCTATCTTTGTTTTTTCTCTTCTTTCATCATCCTCCAATTCCCTCTTTCCCTTCTCTCTTTTTTTTTTTTTTTTTACTTTCCTTCGACTTGTTTCTCTCCCTCTAATTCTCTCTCTTCTTTTTCTTCCTCTCTCCCCTTTTCTCGTTTTTATCCTCTCACTCTCCACCTTCTCCTTTCCGTTCCCTCTCTGCTTTTCTCCTTCATCTCGTCCCTTCCGTTCTTCACTTCCTCTTCTTTCGTGTTCTTTCTTTCCTTCCCATTCTCTTCCCTTTTTTTTTTTGCTTACGAACCGACTAGTAAGTTTTAACGTAAAAGTAATGCACCCATCCGCACTCTAGTTAAGGAATATACATTGTCGACGTGACGAGTTTCTTTTTTTCAGTTTTCAGTTTTTCTTTGAATTATGCACACAAGCTGATTTTTTTTTTCTGATCCAACGTATTTATTTTTTTTTCTGTTTCATTTACCCCCCCCCCCCGCCCATTTGTAGTACTTTTTGTTTCCAATCCAGACTAGTTCTGTTCTTGATCCGACGATTTTTGTTTCGATCGGACGCATTTTAGCAGCAGATCCGACTAATTTGCTCTGCTATAAAGTTAGTGGGTTCTTTCTGCATGTTGCCCAACGGGATTATACGCTCGACCCAACGAATTTAGTACACGGACTGAAGGGGTTAATTCCTTCATCGTGAGGACGTCATTTTGTTTAATACAGTCAACAAAAATAAATATCGCACACCTTACCGCACGTATTATTCTGAACATGGACGAAGCACTGTGACACAGAAGCACCATGTGATTATAAGTGCAAATATTATCCTTGGTAATTATTAGGACTCGACATCGCACAAAAGTTTACATTTTGGGTGCTGTGTTTTTTAAGGCACTAGGTTAAGAGATTCAGGTATGCCATTCCTTTTGTTGTTGTTATTGTTGTTCGCTGTACATCCAAACAATTTTTCATTTTTTTTTTTTTTTTTAAAGCTCGGGAGAGGCGATTTGAGGTACTGGGGATCAGAGATTGCCTTCATTCCGGAGTTTATAAAAAGGCCTGGAAACAAGAATAATATATGTAGTTTGGGAACCGGAGGGGTTAACTGTAGACTTCATTAACCCCTTCATTGCGAGAGATCTTTCCTAATTTGAGTGTAGTCTTGTAGAGGTAGAAAAAATATATATGCTAAAATAACCCTCATTGTAATGCAAGGATTAAATTTTTTCCACCCCACCTGTCAAGTTCCTCATCCCTCCCATAAAAGGAAAAAAAAACTTAGTGGAAAATATGAAAATTGGAGGTGAAATGCGCATGTGTGGTGAAATGACAACACTCTAGGAAATTACTCTCTCTCTCTCTCTCTCTCTCTCTCTCTCTCTCTCTCTCTCTCTCTCTCTCTGGGACCTATCTGTCTGTCTATCTATCTATCTATCTCTATCTATCTATCTATCTATCTATCTATCTATCTGTCTGTCTGTCCGGGCCCTATTCCTCCACCTTTCGTTCTGAAGGAGTAAAAGGAAGTTGTCTTCAGTTCACTCAAAAGATATTGCCCCTCAGATGAATAAACTAGTTTGATGGTTGTCGGCGTAATATAATAGCTCGTCATCCTACTGAACCAGTTTTAAAATGGACGCTGCTAGTCTTTTCAGTAGCAGGGGATTTTCCTTGGTTGAATAAACTCGTCTGGCGGTAGCACTGCCTTCTTAATAGTAAAACGAGATAGTATCTGTTCAGGTGGACCTTTCAGAGTATCATAGTGGTAATAATGTTAATAATTCGTTATGATGTCAGCCGATAGATAATTTGTTAGAGCGATGACGTGGACAAAAAATCTTACACATTCCTTCGCCCTGTGTGGCACCGATCAAATTATAGCTCAACTTTTTGCTAACTTTAGACGATTAAATAACATACTTTTTGCTTTCATTAGGGCACTAGTGTTTTTGCTGCCCTCCGACTCTGCCTCTGAATGCATCCGTGCTGATTGCTTCTCCACCCTGGGGATCCAGATGTAGGGGCAACTCTGTCATTTGGCTGCATTTTATCAGATTTACGTAGGTTATGTCGCCGAGAAAATGGAGGGAAGGACTGAGTTTGTATTATTAACTTGAGCCAGAGGACGTCATTTGTATTCCGTACTTGCTGCTACTAGATTATTTACTCAACTTCAGCAGAGCGTTGTAGTAGTGAAGGTGGTAATAATGGCTAACCAATCCAGTGTGAAAATTCTCTTCTAATTTGAACAAAATAACCTGTAGATTGGAAGAATAAAATTGAAAAGACGTCACGGTATTTAATAAGTAAAAAGAAAAGGTCATTATTTTGTTTTGTTTTGTTTTACAACATGCTTACCAGGGGTCTCACCCAAGTTGAATAAAATTGCCTGGAGGAAGCGAGAATATATGAGTATCATTGTACTGAAGGAGTTAATGAATGAATTGGATGGTATTTGTAACTTTTGTCTAACCAACTTGCTCTTGTCTCTCCAACTAAATAACGTCTTCTATTCAGGCGCCTTTCTGTATGACAAAACCTTTGTCATCTTTTTTTTAACTCCTTCAGTACAATGATGCTCATATATT
>JAGKTI010034950.1:1217-11357 GCA_018397915.1 Birgus latro | reverse complement strand
TCCTTAAACTGTTCCCTGCCCCACTGAGGATTCGAACCTGGGTCCGTCGGGACTGCAAGCCACCTATCTACCGATCGAGCCACTGCCTCAACTAATTCAAGCAACTTTAAATTACATATTTATTTATTTATTTGGTACGAATTTATGTGTAGTAGAAGTCTATATTGGTTTTCACACAATAATATAGGTGATAAAAGCATTGCTCACTCACTCAAAACCCCAGCATATGGCACCTTCATTTACGACATTACCACCTCATCACTTCTGTTTGTTTCTCCCTCTAGCTTCTTTGTTTCTTTGTCTTCCACCTCAGGAACCACTTTCACCGTGAATTTCGTCATTGGAGAGACCGTGGGGCAACATATCTTTACTGGCCAGGTTACTGGTAACAGGTGAATTGCCGAGTGTGGGGGGGAGGGGGTGTCAAGTGGGGCCAGGCAGTATCCCCGCTTGACAGCATGTAGAGGAAGGTCTCCCACATATACCTACCAAAAATCACCCGCGAATCTTGAAAAATGTGCAAACGACGGGCATTGCAACTGACTGATGTACGATGCACGCCAGTGGGTCTGTCCGCGGAAAAAAGTAGTGACGTGCATCGTACGTCGGTGGAACTCGGCGGATTAATCTCTGACCACCTTGGAGAGAGTTCCAACATACTTGACTTTATCCCTACAACTAATCCTTCTGTTAATGCTGTTGTTGTGTCTCTGTTAGGCTCCTCTGATCACAACCTGACCACTTTGACCTGTCCTGTCACTCCAGTAAGGCCTGTGGACAGTCCCAAGAAGTGGCAGCTGTGGCACTTTGGAGCTGCTGATTGAAGGACTTCATAACAGTACTTCTTTGATTTTTCCTGGAATGATTATTGCCTCCATGCCCAAGACCTATCTGAGTGTGCCTTGCGTGTTATGGAAGTTATTCTCTCGGGCATGGAAGCAGTGGAAGCAGCATACATTCTTTTCTCATATCTTGTGACTAATGCAAAAAAAAACTTGGCTTAATCATGCTTGTTCCATGCGGTCCACAACAACGAGAGAGCTTGCGAAAGGTACCAGAGTCAACCCACCCCCGAATCTCTTCTCTTTCATGTCTCTGCCTGGAACCCCTAAGTCTCTCCTTTACTCTGCTAAAAACAGTTATATTCGTATTAAATGCTCTGCACTCTCTGACTCAGATTCTTCCTGCTCAGTTTAGCACCTTGACAAAAACCTTTCTATCGACTTTATTTTGTTATCCTTCTCTCGTCTTTTCTGCTCTTATGGCTTTATAGCTGTTTTCTCTGCTTATAAAGCAGAACTCTTCGCTCAGACTTTCTCCTCCAGTTCCACTTAAGACGATTCCAGTGCTGTTCCTCCATCTTTTACCCCTTCTGACTGCCTCATGGCTGACATTCAATTTTTTTTTTCAGCTCTCTTCAATCACTGGCCTTAACAGAAACAAGTCATATGGACCTGGTAGGGTCCCTCCCGTTGTCCTCAGGAACTGTGCTTCTATGCTTACACCTTGCCTAGGTAAATTCTTTCACGTTTGTCTGTCAACTTACACTTTTCCTTCTTGCTGGAGTTTGCTCTCATTCAGCCTGTTCCAAACAAGGGTGACCATTCCCAGCCCTCTGACTGTCGCCTAATTGCTTTAACATCCTCTGTTTCTAATGCTTTTAAATCTATTCTTAACAAAAAAAAAGTAATGATAAAATATAGCACCTATCCCATCTTAACGTTCTTCCAGGTCGTCAGTCGGGATTCCATCAGGGATGCACCACTGGCGATCTTGTCATCTCCCTTTCAGACTCCTGATCATCCTCCTTTCGGGACTTTGGCGAAAGCTTTGCCATTTCACTTGACATGTCAAAGGCTTTCGATCGAGCCTGGCATAAATTTTACATTTACAAACCACCCTCTTACGGTTTATATTCTTCTATCCGTGCCTTCATCTCTAGCTTCCTTTCTCGTCATTCTATAACCGCTGCTGTAGACGGCCACTGTTCTCCTAGGGCTATCAGTAGTGGTGTTCCTCAGGATTCGATCCTAACACCAACTCCCTTCTATTCATCAGTGACCTTCTAAGCTGTACATATAACCCTATCCACTCATATTCTGATGACTCCACCCTTCACCTTTCCATCCACTTCCCACAGCGTCCATCTTAGCAGTTACTTAAACAGACAAGGGATGAGGCTATGGCACACTCAATATCTGACTTGGCTCATATCTCTGATTAAGGTTAAAGTAAACTTGTTGCTTTTAATGATTCAAAAACTCAGTTCTTACAACGATCAACCTGTCAACATCTGCCACAGGAGTATCCTCTAACTTTTTACAATATCCAGATCAATCTTGCACCATCTTTGAACATATGTTAGGTTTCATTCTCTCGTGATTTATCTTGTAAAGCTCAAATTAACTCTCTTGTAAAATTTTCTTCCAAAGGATTAGGTGTGCTAAGCCAACTCTGTGTTTTGTTAACTCCTGCACAGGTGTTGACTTTATGCAGGGGTTTTATTCGCCCCTGTGTAGAGCACGATTCTCATGTGTGGGGAGGCTCCCCATATACAGCTTTTCTCAACAAGGTGGGGTCAAAATATTTTCATCTCATTAACTCACTTCCTCTTATCGGCTCCCTTCAACCTTTGTCTCTTACCCGCACTGTTGCATGTTAATCTTTTTCTTTCGCTTCTTCAGTTGTCTCTGCTCCTGTGAACTGTCTGCTTGCATCCCTTCACCACTACGGCAGGAACGTAGCACCCGTCTAGTAGCACAATCTCATCCCTTTTCTGTCCAACTCTCTCTTTCAAAGGTTAACCGTTACGTTCAGTCTTTCATGTATGCAACAGGGCAGCTCTGGAATTGTCTTCCTCTGTCTGTACTTCCTACTGCCTGTGTCCTGCAGTCTTTTAAACGTATTGTGTCGAGGCGTCTCGAAATGAATGGATCTGGAATTTGGCTTTGTTATCGTGTTTTTGTGTGTGTGTTTTTTTTTTCCTTGGCGGGAACAGTCTTGCTGACCTCTAGCCTTTGGTTCCTCCTTCTTTGCACAAAGAAAAACTTTAACAACTTATTCAGCACATTACGCTTTAATATTCACTTGTACGTTACTTCGCCAAACTATGTCAGTACTAAAACTATGCAACATTAAACAAAATATTGATTCAACAAGCACAAGAAGTCGCTATATAAAACGTGCTAAGACTCTTACACTACCATCTAGAATACCGCCTTTAAGCCAAGTAGAGTACTGGTCAGTCTGTCGCTCCCCAAGCCACTCCTAATTCTATACTATATTAACTTCCTCTTGACAAAAAATTACCTCTCTGTCTTGAATGCTGATCTGTAACAAGAAATAGACATTAGAATATGATCCAGGTCATGAAGAAATTCCATGGGAAGGATGTAGAGCAGTAGCATCTTTTTCCCCACTGAACTACGTGAAATAAGCGCATAAAATGCGAACATTTACATTAAAGTGAAAAAATATGAATTACAGAAACGGCAATAAAATGACAACAATAAAACATTCAGGCATCAGTAAAATGCAGGAGCGTTGTCACATAAATACTCTCTAGTTTGTATCCTCATTCTCAGCGGAATAAAACTGGAATAATGTGGAGCAGAATAAAGCAGAACATTCAGGTTATTCCAACAATGAGAGGGAGGAGGAAAAAGTGCTATGGAATTTCCTAGGCCGGTGAGAATAACGGCCTTTTCTCTCACTCTGCCTGTGAATGAAATCGTGCGGCAGCAGCAAGAGTACCCTAAAAAAAACATATATCTCACCTGATTCAAGAGGATGTAAGAAGAGTTGGTGTGAAGCCACGTAAAAATCACAACGAAAATACAACAAAATGTCTTAATCTCCACATGGATAAAATAGTCAGGAAGAAGCAAGAATAAACCCCAACCCTTCTATATATTTCAAGAACAAAAAGCAATAAAGCATTCAGGCATTAGTAATAATATGCCGGAGCGTCATTTCATATTAAAACTGGACTCTTTTGATGTCACCTTCCAGCCCTCCAGTTCTTTCCAGGGCATCAATAACTGCAAAGAACACACCCTTTCATATCTCTGCTTCCTTTGTTTACCTGTGTGTGTATATGTGTGTGTGTGTGTGTGTGTGTGTGTGTGTGTGAGAGAGAGAGAGAGAGAGAGAGAGAGAGAGCATAATAAACCTGTAAATGTTGTTTATTTAGTATGATGACACTATTTTTTTTTTTCTACCAAAGAACCGATTTGATGTAAGTTAAAGGAACTTATTTGCAGAAAAGGAAAAATTAGGGATGTACCATACACCTCCAGTATGCGAATGTTTAGTTAAACTAGAACGGCCAAACTGTTTATTGCCGGATCTTGGGGAGTCATGATTTAACAAGAAATAAAAAGGGCCAAAGACGATCCTAAAGGGGTTATCTTTTGAATTAAACTTTAATTTAAAAAAGAATGTTAAGGTATTTTTAAAAATTTTCAACTTTAGACTTTTTGTGAATATGGATCTAATCTCTGGGGAACATCGGTTGGCACCCAGTTAGACACAGTAAAATTTATTGCTGGAGCCACACTGGGGAGTTCAGTTTGGCCCAGTTTCCTCCTGTGTTACAACGAGTGACTCGGAGACTAATGCGTTAGTGGGCCGTCCCCTGCCACTAGCAGGGTCCAGCAGTAAAGTCGTTTGGTGGAAGCAAGAGTAAGAGTATACATGGAAACATAGAAAGTGCAGATAACTGGAGTCTATTGACTCACGAGGAGGCTGTAATCGTACTAAAGAGATTAATATAGGACTATAGGAACTGCCATGGATATCACTGATGGCCCAGTTTTAGATCGTAATTCCAAAACACACACACACACACACACACACACACATTATCACTGACTGCTCTTCTATATATACTGATGTGAGAGGAGTGCAAGTGTGAGGGGTTATGAGGGCATTGGGGGTAGAGAAGTGTGAGGGTGAAGATTAGTTTCAGGGTAAGCAAGGAGAGCTTAAGGCACGAGGAACTGAGATACATTATGGAGATGAGTTGAGGGAGATGATGGCGGAGTGAATAAAGTTGTGGTCTTGGGAAGGTGTCGCCACAGTTTCGATTCCGGCTGTTGCAGGGAACATATGTAGCTTTAAATTCGATATCACAGTGTTCGCCTCTTTTCCATTGACCTCGCCGATACACAATTTAAAAAAAATCACAAATAACATAAAACGAGCTGCGAATGTGATATTCGTAGCCTGTCACAAAAGAGATGGTGGATATCAGTGTCAAAGTGTCTTTTGACGTGTGAGGGGTCTCAGGGAATCAGCCATCCGTGATGCGCCGTGAATGAACTTCGGAAATGAGTTCTCTGCCTATATCTAGAATAGGAATCATAAAAATGGGAAGGAAAGGAAAAGGGAGACTAACGTGTATTTTTATCAGTCTGATCGTAGGTTAGGAAGAAAAATGTGAGAGAAATGTTCATCCATCTGTATATTGTAGGCGTGGAGGCATGTTCTCGAGGTCCAGCAGTCCACACAGACACCGAGAAAGGGAGTCAAAACGTCGTATTCTCATCGGCTTCGGAAGGGTTCCGGTACATTTTCGAAAGAATTTTATTCAGTAAATGGCACGTCAATATTCTCTTGCATGTTACCTATGTCCGTATGACATGGACATCGTTTGCACAAATAACACAAATATATGAACATGCTATATAGTGAATAAACTAATAGGACGGAAGTGCCAGGGAAGATTCCTAAGCTGACGAGAAGACGACTCAAATGGCTTCACACGTCTCCATTTGATTACTAATTGTTACCTTCTCTTTCGTGGTATGCAGGGGTAATTAATTTAGTACCAGTGTGATAGTATTAGGTAAGGTGAAGTGATGGGTCAGTGGGGCTTCATGGAAGAGCAACGAAAACTGTGTCAGCGAGATCAAATACTCAAATTATCATTCATTTCTATGGTGGGCAAGTGGGACCTTTTGGAAAAGCATTGGCAAATGTTTTAAAGCACTCAAAATCTTATATTACAGTATTAGGCGTTGTGATGATGGGTCGGTAAACCCTTATGGAAGACCAGTGACAACTATATCAATGAAGCCACATTCTCAAACTCTCCTACTGCAACCAAGTTCTGAACCCCCAGTCCCCTTCACTACTGCCAACTGCTTTATCCACCAGATCGGCATAAGGATGAATATTAAAAAAGAGTATGAGAGAGAGAGAGAGGGGGGGGGAGGAATGAGTAATAGAGAAACGTGTGTGTGTGTGTGTATGTGTGTGTGTGTGTGTGTTGCGCAGAGAGACAGTTTATATAGATTTGACCTATGAGTAAGTGAGTAAGAGAAAGGCATTAGTGCTGTGGGTAATTTAAATATCATGCACACCAGCGAGAACTTAAAAGATATATTGTATTGTAAATTTAAATGTTACGTTTAGGTATGCTTCCCAGTAGCTAGGATAATCGTTTCGAGTTAACCCTCTCACTGCCGGAGCAACTTTAGCACTCAACTCCAGCTAACGCCAGACGATTTTACCGACCTGAGTGTGTCATGGGAACCTGAGAGGGTTAGTCATCCTAATACAGACAAGAAGCGGTGCCAAGGCAGAGCAAACCCGTCCCCAGCAGTCATTTTAGTGCTGACGTATGAACACAACAGGATATCTAGTCAAAGATGTCACATATCAAATCTGGAGTAAATCGAGTGTGAACTGACGATTTTATGCTCATTTGAAATTTCAGGGCCTCCCACCTGACATTTACTCCCCTACCGCTAACTGTGAGGTGACCCCCTTGATGTATGAGGCATGTTATAGGATGCAGATTTGAAAGATGCACCTTTAGGTTTTGGTTTCATATCGATATGACGAATATGAAAGGAGTTAGGATGAAAAAAAAGTTTTTACCCATCCCCATTTTATTACATTTTTTGACACTACAGTCTGGGCCTTGGTCCAATTTGGCCCAACATTTAATCAGGTGATTAGAAGGTCGTAGGCCATCATCCTTGTAATTTAAGTCAAAACTGCACCTGTAGTTTTCGCGTAAAATTATAAAAAGACACACACACACACACACACACACATACACTGTTTACCCGTCCCAGCCCAGGAGGAGCTCGGGGACGGGTATTGTTTTCACACGGTTTTCTGTCTGTCTGTCTGTCTGTCTGTCTGTCTGCCTTTTAACAACGTTATGCGAAAACTAATGGTGCGATTTTGACTAAAATTACAGGGATATTGGGCTATGGCCATCTGATCACCTGACTGAATTTTGGGCCAAACTGGGCCTTGGTAGGCCTAGAAAATGTGGAAAAAACAGGGACTGGTAAAAATCGTTTTTTCGCCATAACTCCTTTCAAAGTCGTCATATCGACATGGAACCAAAACCTAAATGTGCAACTTTCAAATGTGCATTTTATAAAATGCCTCCTTACATCAGGAGGGTCATCCCTCAGTTAGCAGTAGGGGCAGCCTCTAGCACCAGTCGATCAGGGCAGTACTCCCAAGGTGAATGGTAAGCTGGTGACAGGGAGAGCTAGAGCTCCCGTTTCATCAGCCCTTGGGACTAGTTCCCGACCATCCCCCTTTGCTGAACTATTTCAGTGCTTCAGTAACACAGAGAGTAGGCCAGCATGCTCTCCAATACAAGTTTTCTAACTGTCAACACCAATCTACACGCACAGTACACACTACACTTCCTTTTCAAAATTATCAAGAAAATGGTAGTGAAGAACAATGCCTCGAAGTCCCCGGGGGGGGAGGGGACCATAAATGCCCCCACCATCCGCCCCTCTTCCGGTGACGACACTGTGAGCTGCCTGGAACCACTGTCTGACTCACTTCTCCATTTCTGCAACATTCGCGGCCATTCCTCTAACTTTCCCTCTGTTGAATTTCACCTCTCTTCCTCTAAACCTCATCTTCTTTTCCTTACTGAGACTCAGCTGTCTGAGGCAACTGACAGCAAACCCTTTTCTGTATCCTCCTACTTTATACTTATTTCAAAACCAAGGATGGCTGTTGTGTATATGTACACAACGACCTATTTTGCTCTCATGTTCCTGAACTTGATTCTTCTGAATTCTCTACTCTCTGGCTTCAGCTTTCCTGTCACTGTCTGACTAAATATATCTGCGCTGTTTACTTATCCCCTAATTCTACTGACTATCAAAAACTCTTCGACTATCTTACTTCTACGATGGAACACATTCTATCCATTTCTCCTTCCTCTGAAACAGTGTTGCCAGACGTATGATAATTATCGTACAATTACGATAATTTGGCACTATGTACGATTTACGATACCATGTATACGATAATGCAATAATTTATGTATTTGTGCAATATTTCATTGAAATAATGCGATATTGTTTACTTAAGACTTTGGAGGATTTTCATTAAATGACTTATCTGTCTAACATTTCATAAAGATACGACTTGAGATCCCGAACGTCCCGCGTACTACAGACAAACTCACTTGTCGAGTTCCTGTCCATGTGTATCGTTCCATGTGTGAGCATCATAGGTCTACCCCTGTTCAGTTCCCGGTTGGCCTGAGGCTGGTTGGAGCACTGGGCTCCATGTGTCGTGTCTATAATGGCTGATTAATCATGGCTGATTCAATTGGGGGCTTATAATATTTATTAGCTTCCAGTGACTTCTGGTCTTTTCCATTGCCTCACTGTGCACTCACCTTCACTCGTCATTTTCTGAAGTTTGTTTCCCTTTCGGAGATAATGACTTGTTCTCTAGTCCATGGCTTTTCTTTGTCTTTGTGGGGATATGTTTTCGAGTGTTTCGGGAGGCCATATATATGATGTTACAGTATTTATTTATTTCATGTATGTAAAAGAAAGGCTAATTTGCATTAAATGAATGCTTATAACCAGTTTGCAACTATAGTTTCTCAAGATGGGTTAACCTCTGCCTTAAGTTGCAGGCTAAACGTAGGCCATTAGCCTATATGATTTAGACATTAAATAAAGTTATCCTTAAGTAGCCAATGTGCATTATGCATGTGCATATATGTAGTAATAATGTGGCCAGACGTGATAAATTTAGGAGAAAATGCTTTAGTTCAATATGTACGATAATTTTGAATAAGAAACGATAATTTTAACATGCCTTGTACGATAATACGGGGTTGGGAATCTGGCAACGCTGCTCTGAAATCTCCATTCTAGGAGACTTCAGTGTTCACCACCACCTTTGGCTCTCCTCTCCTTTCACTGATCCACCTGGTGAACAAGCCTACATCTTTTCTATCCTTAATGACCTAGAGCAGCTTGTACAGCACCCTACCCGTATCCCTGATCGCCATGGAGAGAGTTCCAACATACTTGACCTCTTCCTAACAGCTAATCCTTCTGCTTAGGCCGTGTTCACACGATGCGTTTTTAAACGCGGCGTCTACCGCCAGGGAAACGCGGCGGTTGTACACACGCCGCATGTGTCCGTCCCCAAGTAAACACATGTTCCTTGAAACGCTCAGCAAACTCACGGTTGGAAGGGAAATCTTGGCTCGCGCGTTTGGACCAGCTGTTGAGAAAAACGTGCTGTAGCGTGTGTACAATCCAATACCCTACCATTGTCTTTGCTAACGCGCGTCCGGAAATGCGCGTTTGAAAACGCCTCGTGTGAACAGGGCCTTACACTGTTAATCTTTTCTCTCCGTTGAGTTCCTACGATCATAACCTTATTACCTCAACCTGTCCTATCGCTCAAGTACGGCCTGCGGACCCTCCAAAGGAGCGTCGTCTGTGGCACTTTGGAGCTGCGGATTGGGAGGCCCTCTGGCAGTACTTCTTTAATTTTCCCTGGAATGATTATTGCCATCTGAGTGTGCCTTGTGCATTACGGAAGTTATTCTCTCGGGCATGGAAGCATACAATCCTTTCTCATATCCTTTGACTAATGCAAGAAAGCTTTGGTTTAATCACGCTTGTTCTAATGCTATCCGCAACAAGGAGAGGGCCTATAATAGGTACCAGAGCCAACCTACTCTGGAATCACATCTTTTTAATGTTTTTGCCCGGAATCGTGCTAAATCTGTTCTTCGCTCTGCTAAAAATAATTTCATCCGTGCTAAATGTTCTCAACTCTTCAACTCGAATTCTTCCCACTCCTTCTGGCACCTTCCCAAAAACCTTTCTAACAACT
>JAGKTI010034949.1:0-11357 GCA_018397915.1 Birgus latro | reverse complement strand
CACCTGGAATTGACTAATTTTCACTTGGCAACATCCAACCTGCACTCGTTCGCTAACTTCCCCTGCTTTTTTTTCCCATGAAATATGCCGTATGAGCTACTCTCGTAATATAAATGTATATAAGAGAGGAAGGGAGAAGCCTGAGTGATATTTATATTCACCTGGAACTACCTAATATATTACGTTTTGTCTAGATTTCCTACAACTTATTTCTTAGCATATACATTAGCAGCTGACATTTTCAACTCCTGGCTGCCGAGAAACGTATTGGACATTCAATTTTCATTCGTCCTTCAAGGTGAAGTCACGTCCCAGTCGCGCCCCTCCATTTCTGTTGCTTTTGCCCCATTATAAAAGGCCCTGTGACCTCTACCCCTACTAAACATCGTGTGGGAAGCGGTAAAGGACTGTAGATATATAAGTGTAATAAAGTATTAGAAATAATAATGTGTGAGTGTGTATATGAGTAAGAAATGACAGAATACCAGCAGTGAATTAGCTCGAGTGGGAGGCTCGTACGCACTCGTATTTTACATTGCTTTCACAGTGTTTTTTTTTTTTTTTTGGAGTATGGATTCCAAACTACTTGGAAATCATTGAATAGTATTTCTAGTGATAATATCTGGCAGTGGTATTCAGATTAGGGGATGTCGGGAAGTGTAAAGTGGAGACTTTGTTACCCAACCACAGAAGTCTCCATAAGTCCTACGGTAGTCGACGAGTGCTAAAAAAAAAGAATCCCAGGAGAAAGCTGAAGGTATGTGCCATAAGCATATTTAGTTATAATATTCTTGGACTAATAACTGATTTTTGGCAAATATTTTTTAAAAATCAGTCGGAGCGCGAATATCCCCGCTGGATGGGCATGGCGCGCCTCCGACAACCCCGCGGTTTAAGGGTTAATAACCTGACTGTTACAAATGAACAACGTCCCATATAAGTAAGAAGGAATGTTACCTCTTTCGCATTATTTCACTAATACTTCTACTGCAAATGCTCAAAAGAAGTTGCAGCCATTGTGCCACCTCCCCACGCCTTCCCCCACGCTACATAGGTATCTTGTAGCGCTCATGATGGGACTGTCACACTGCTATATTCTAGAACTTCTTCCTATCAGAACTGTTTTATTCCCTAAACTGCATCTCATTGAAACTCGCCTCCCCAGAGTGGTTTCCCCCCAAACTTCAACCTACAGCTGTCCAAGTCCAGCTGTTGTAGATTTTTAATGAACGGAGAATGCCTGTTATCTGGTGTATGGATTATTATTTTCTTATATAATTTGCTTTTCCTTCCTCAATTCTGTTTAAAAAAAATATATATATAATGGACCCCTTCTTGGTAAAGTTGGTCAAGGCTGTACCTATATCCTCTCGTTCGTAGTCTCTGCTAAACAGAAGAGTTTTTTTCGTAGCAAGGCGAAAATGAAAAACAGACGTAACGTCACGGAATGGGTTAAATAAAACTAGTGCAGGCAAGGACAATCAATCAAATAGTTTTTACACTACAAGTCAAACTTACACCTTACCGTATGACCTTTATGTTTTACAAGTTCTCAAAACTGACTCTCTTCATCCCTGCGTTACCTTGAACCGTTCCGCCAAGTTTGTTGTAAATCGGATAAAAACTTTATTTGATATTGTCATGCTTTACTGTTGACCTTTTTTTTTTTTTTTCGAAAAGAAAGTAATTATCCTTTTGGTTAAAAATCTTTTGAGAATTCGAATACAGTGCAACTCTCTCCATTACCTACATTCCGACACCCAATTATTAATCAGTCAGTCACAGAATTAGATATTAAGTTGCCTGTCTGTTCTAAAAACTACTTGTTCTCAACAAGCTGAAGACCACCCTCTCTTCTCCCCGTTTCAGCCTCTTAGTATTCCATAGGTACCCCATTTCTCTCTCGTATCGTTTCTTTTCATCTTGGTAAAAGACAATTTTTAAAAGTTAAGAAAAAGAAATCATTAGGAACTTCCCTTTTTCCAAAAAAAAGGAAAAAAAAAGGAAAATATAACCGAGCCAGTTATAAGATCGGTGTACTTCCAGACTTCCATATCCCCCAATCATTAATTATTAATGATTGGGGAATAGGAAGAAGAAAGTACAGTCTGAGGGAGACAGTCCCCAAATTGACCTGTTGCATGCATGAGTGACAGAGTATTGATTAGCAAAGGAAGCTGTCAGTAAAGGCGTGAGAGTGTGTTGTCAGACTGATACTACGCTCCCGTCGTAATATAGGATGTATAAAGTGGACAGCTCAGAAGTGCTTTAGCCACAGAGGCGGAAACAGTAAACAAGTCACTAGACAACAGTGTGGCGAAGAGCGCGCGCGCGCGCGCTCGAGAGAGAGAGAGAGAGAGAGAGAGAGAGAGAGAGAGAGAGAGAAGGAGGGGTGCACAGTCAGCCAGCCAGAGAGAGAGAGGGGGGGGCACTGCCAGATCTCGAGAGAGACAGACTGCAATGTGCTCGTGCATTTCAATGTTGTTTTGGCGGGTAGGTGCATGTGTGCTTAAAGAGTCAAGGGATGGAGGTTGTTGTGATGCAAGTACAACTCGGCCCCAGCACCGAATAACTGACCAGCCAAATCGCTACAGAAGGCTATGTTCCATGTGAGCAAATCTAGCCATAAATTCCTTCTAAATCAGCACTGTAATACATCACCTCCTATAATCAACCAGGAAATAAGTTCACGTGACCACCCCTTCAGAGAATTAAAAAAAAAAAATAAAACGAACGGCGAGAAGACAGATTTGCGGGACGTGATGATTTCCTGATGCTCTTATTATGACGCAGGCATCTTTGCAGTATGGAAAAAAAAAAAAAAAGCAAATGAATTAGAGCGTTCGTGGACCGCTTGACCCCCACTCCATTACACGTTCAAATAGGAGTGGAGGTAAAGAAACGGAAGTGGTGGGTAATAGCATAGATGGGAAGGTCTGGTAACCTGGTGGACAGTGGAAATGGTGCAGAAAAGTATAAGAAAGCCTGTAGCCGAAGCCACCCAAACCCAAAATGTGCATGCGTCAAAATAATGATAATAATAATGCATTTTTTTTTTAAATTTCAAGCTCAGTTTTTATCATCCATGACTAGGTATGCAGCGTGTGAGCTAATCTATAAAGGTTGAGGTCTACTGATGAGCTGAAGCCCACCCAACTTTTAGGCCTGTACGCTCCCCAGTTAGGTTGCCGTGTATGTGTAATGTCATGTCAGGAGGCCGTTGTAGGGGTCGTCCAAAGTACAGGACAGGATAGGCTCTGGAAATGGATGCTATACGATGACTGTTTGATGTAGTGAAGGATTATTTCAGAATATCTCCAAGATCGAGTGTCAGCAAGTGGGACTTACTTCTGCTCAAAGACTCTACACAGATTATAGGACAGTTGCTATTGGTTACACATAAAAAAAGGAAGTCATGCCGTGCCAGGCTGCTAGAGGTACAATAATATTTCACCTCCATCTGTTGCGCCCTTTTATTTTCTCTCTTTGTCTGTCTGTCTGTCTGTCTATACTTGCTGCTCAATAATTCTACGGGGGAAACACACAGCTTTTGATATAATTACTTTTGCTCAAATACAGTAATTCCTCTGTTGTTTATTCCCTAGCGACCAAACATACGAAATTATGCTTCAGTATGTCCACTCCTATATCGATTTTTTGTTACATTATATACACTGTACATAATGTTAATTGGTAATCAGAATATTCAAAAATCAGTGAGTTTTAATCTTTTCACATGAGGTGCCAATCAGTAATCATCATACAGCGTCCGCAAATTGTTACTGCATATTTACTATGTTGCAATGCATTGTTAATGAAACTCTACATAATATATATCAACGAAAGAAAACGTGGCCATGGCCGTTTACTGACATCTGTACAGGATCGAAATTCTGTCACCACTTGGATCCTCCGACCCCAGTCTCATCAAAGCCTCATTAGTCAGTTCCCCCAGACCTCCTTATTCTGAGTTTGACACTGACAGGGCAAACTGGAATGGATATAGAAATCAATCTTGCTGATATTTCATGGCAGTCTTTATTCTCCGGTGACATCAGTTCTGCCCAGTCCCACATTAATGACATACTGGCCCAGTGAAGCCGTCCTTTGATGTTGTAGGGCCATCAAGTTGCTTGATCAGATTACGCAAGGGTAGTTCATTGGTGTGGAGCTTGCACACGCCCCAGTGACGTTTGTGGCCCAACATCTTTTCCACATGTGTGTTGGCTCTCCCTTTCCAACCAGTGTATCCACTATAACTGTCCCCTTCTATCACAATACATGATTCAATGCATCATTGATTTGCAGAAGTTCAAAAAGACCTTCCACGACCATCTTGGCTGGCTTATCTGGATACACTGTTGGTTCTGGAGAAAAGTGACCGATATATCGACCACTTGGCTCACAGGTCACAGAAATGTGCTCCTCTGTGATAGTTCTGTGGTGGAGCTTACCAGTGGGATCTGTTACCATGATTTTGGTTTTGTTCGTTCTACCATCAAAGTAGATAGCCTGGATCCCGCCTTCAACCTGCACTCTCTTCACACATTTCCGAGCATCATTCATGGCTACATGCCTCGCTCTGTGAATTTTACTGGGGTCTCATGCCAAGTAAGCTTTATCTCGGGACAGCACACCAGTAGCTATCAGATCTTCGAGAAAGCTGGAGGCTATGGCAGCAGTAGCTGTGGGACTGACACCCCATCTCATGCTGACTAGAGCTGTATTGGGAACGGGCATCATGTTTCTCTTTGTGTCAGGTACCTGCTGTCCTAAGTATTTGTACACCAAAGGTGCCAGCTTGCCCAGTCTGTCCTCCAAAAGCTGTTTCACAAGCTCTGCTGTGTCTCCTTGTTTGTCTTCAGACTCAGTAGTATACCTCTCTTTTGCTTCATTCACCATAGCTTCGCTACTATTGCCTATTGCCTTCCTCCTCTAACATCAGATCCCCGAGTTTTGCATCTCTCTCTTGCTGTTCCAATGCTCTGTTATTATCTTCTTCTTGCCTCTTCAATCGTTTCTGCAGAGCTGCAGATTCTGGTATCTTTCTCTTGATTGCTGTAGAATCTGTCGATTACTTTCTTTCTGATCATTTGGCCCCATCTGCATAGCCGACTTCTCTCCAACTTTCTTCCTTTGGGCGTACAGCCAAAGTAGCTCCATAGTAGGAATCTTACTTTCTACTTTCCAGCTTACAAGTGCAAGAGATGTGAGCTTTCACATTGCAATTACTCGGTTCTCCACAACTGGATTCTTGGTCATCACAAAGGTAAATGATATGACGACAGACAGTTATATCTGTCAAACTGTCTAGTCTGCAAAGCACCTGATCTTTTACAGTCTTGCTGGACCTATTCCAGGCCACGTCATTCACCTTCTTCCAAAGTTTTTCAGCTTTCTTCACGAGGCTGTTTTCCTTGATAATCACCGGGGGCTTGAGGCAAGGGTTGGATTTTTGCTACTGAGTCAGGATGAAGGGTGCCAGGTCCATTGCAATCTGCCCACTCATCAAATCACTCTTGGCCATATCATTCTCAATTACTGCTTCATTTGGCAGCAAAATTCCTAGTCTGATCACATCTCTATTCGTAGGTACTTCTGACGCCAAAAACCCTTTCCGGTTCCAACTAAATCTGCTGATTTACTGGTTATACTTTGCCCAGTTATAGACTTGAATGTTCCAGGTGTTGTCATATCCGGAGACAATATCACGGGAATGTACACCACAGTGACAGTGTTTATGTAAGACACGATTTTGATACGAAAATGAACTGTCAGTTAGTGAGTGCATACGCATTCGCCAATAGTGCAATATTTGCGATGTAACGTATATTTTGGGAGGGTAGATGAACTCTAATCGAAAAATGCCTCAGACAAATTTTGTTCCAAACTGAATGTTACACACAAATCAACCCATCCCGATATAGGAAATGCGATTTTGTGAAATTTCCCTTGACGCTGTATCCTAATGCTAGACTCAAGAGGAATTGGGAATACAAAAGGAGAAGAGGGAGGAGGCAAATACAAAGAATGAGGGAAGATCAGACTAAGAGAAGGGTGATTTTTTTTTTTTACAAAGTAATTGGATTGCAGGTACGAAAGTGGTACATAACCAACAGGGAATAAAAAGGAGGAAGGTAGCAAACTCAGGTTATGGCAAGTATGGCGGTAGCTCGATCGGTAGAGAGTTGGCTTGCAGTCCCGAGGAACCCAGGTTCGAATCCTCGCTGGTGCAGGGAACAGTTTAAGAATTTGAATTTCATTAAATCAGGCTTTACTGATCTACCAGGAGACCCGCCGACATGTCGTAAAAATGACCCCGCTAATACCAATACACCAGTCCTGTATGAGACAGCCCTAGCATGTATTCAATATGGACGGTGGGTGTTAAGCGCCGAAGTGGTGACATGTAGATTGTAGGAGGACGACTGGGCCTTGATAGCAGGCTGTGAAGCCTATGCCCAGAGTCGGACACATAAAAAAAAAAAATGTAAACAAGCTAATTAAGCTGATGCACTCAAATGGAATGATGTCTATATTATTAGAGATAGAAGACTATACCAAAGAAATGAACCACATATTATTCGCCTAACTGAAAAAAAATGAACTGGAAAGGTATGAAACGATACCCTAAAGTTAGAGGAATACAGTATATGGAGAAGAGACAGAAATTTAAGAAAGGTACGAGGAGTTACTATCTTAACAAAGAAAAATCTACAAGTCAAAGAAATAGAAATAGATACACCCTTACAAGCAGAACTGATTGCACTGGAGATTAACTCATCTGAAGGGAACTTAATTGTGGAGAATTTATACATGCCACCCAAAACAAACACTTGGGAAAGAGACCTGGCAAAAAGTACAATTTAGAGTTTAAGAACATTAATACATGGAATGAAGGAAAAATATGAAAGAATTGTGTTAACTGGAGATTTCAATACAAATATAAATTGGAATATTCTAGATGTCAGAAGCCATGAAAGTTGGAACGTTGCACAGTCCGAACAGCAGGTCATTGAACTGATAATGTCTGCCGTTGCTTGTAGAGAAAGCGGTTTTGCCTCGGTCGTCCGGGTGAACTGGGACCTGCCAATAACCTGACTGGAGGTCTAAGGTGGAGAACCAAGTAGATCCGTGGAGTGAGTCTACCGAGTCATCGATCCTGAGGAGGGGGGTGGCATCTTTTGTAGTCACGTCGTTAAGGCATCGGTAATTGACACAGAATCGTAATGTGCCATCGTTTGTCTTTACTACTACTACGGGGGAGGGCCATGGGCTGGTGAAAGGTGATACAATGCTAGGTTCAAGCATTTCTTGAACTTGCCGGTCTTCCTCGCTCGTTGATTAGGGTTTTTGCGACGGGGTGGTTGTCGGATGGGTGGCCCATGTGTGTTGATTTCATGGGTTAGGTAGGTGGTGTGCCCTATGTCGTTGGGCCCCGTCACAAAGAGATCCTGAAAATCCGGGAGGAGTTGGTGCAAGGTTGTGGCTTGGTGCAGGGAGAGGTGGTCGGGTAGGGGAGGGAGAGGGGGGGGCATGGGGGTTGGGGGAGGTTGCACAAGGTTCCGCCTCTTCGAGGTCGCCGCAACTAAACCTTTTGGCAACGTGAGCAGAGTTGCGGCCAGGTTGGCTATTTTCACTGCGCCTATGTGTGGGGGGAGGAAAATGGGGGATATAAGGCATGCTAAAAGAGCTCCTGCTGGTAATGTCGGGGAGAAGAGTGCAGAAGCTCCGGAGGGCTTACTGAGATGGAGCCATGCCTCGTGTTGGGGGGGAATGGTGAGGGTGGAAGCAATGGTGGCGGGGAAGGTGGGGTGTGGGGGCAAGGCGTGGGGTGGTGGTGAGGGGGGAATCCTTGCGCGTGCACAAGGGGAAGGTGCATGGGGTGGGGGGTCGTTGCACATGCATAGTGGCTGAGGTGGGTTATGTGGTTGTTGCAAGTGTAGCTGTCTCCTGAAGCAATCAGTGCTGGTATGGAGCTTTTGGAGGAGGTCAAGACTGAAGTAGCCATCATCGGCACGGCATGCCGGGTCAAATATGACGAAGCGGTGCTGAGCTGCCACTTGTTGGTGTGTTTCGGCTAGTAAGGCCCGAGTTTCCCCACGGATAGGCAGGGGGCCATTCCCTGCTTCTACAAGTTGGGCTGAAGTGGGGAGCAGGGGTCTGAAGACCGATTTGTTTCGGGAGTAAAAATGTTTATAGAGGCATGACCTGGCATATCCACCAGTAGCCTCGCCTTGACCCCGTTAGATTCATTTTATTGTAGACTGGGGGTCAGTATTTCTGTGAGGCGGCCCCCGCTACCGTAGGGAGGTGCGGGGGAGGGCCTAAAAATCCAGCATGCTACCGTAGTCTTCCTCCACTGCCTCGCCTCTGTCTCCTGGGTGGTGGTTGCTGCTGCTGGTGGGGCAAGGGTTTGGGTCAGTTTCGTCTTCGTCTACTGATGAGACGTTACGGCGCCCTTGTAAGTTGGATCTTCGTCGTGCAGTTATGGCGCCCTTGTAAGTTGGATCTTTGTCGTGCAGCTTTTAATTGATCCCTGATGTCGTGCAGAGGGCATCTGTTACTGCATGCGGAGAATTCCCCCGGGTTGATCGATATGAGGTTCGAATTCTCTTTTGGGGGGGCCGTTTCTTTGTGGGGTGTGCCCTTGGTATGGTGGAGTTGGTTGTAGGGCTGGGTCAGGGTGGGGGTGATTGTGATTTAGGGGGTGGTGGGGAGGGTTTGGTGGAGAATTAACTTACTATACTTACTGTATGTTTTGAGGAGCGGGGCATGCGGCGAGGAGGCACTGGATTAGCTGGATATCTTTTTCCATATCTCTGGTTGGGTCATGTATTGTGAAATGTTCCTTCACCATACCCGGGAGTATTCTTAGTTGTGTATTGAAAAGGTGCTGATTCCGGATGTCTGTATTAGCACCTGGGTATGCGGCAGTTACGAGTCGTCTCGCTTGGATTATCATATTGTCCAAGTCACTGTCGAATGAGAGGGAGTCAAGTTGAGATAATGCTACAACTGCTTCTAGCGAGGGGGTACTTGCCTCCGTAACGATTTTTACAAATCTTTCCCATGGTAGGTCGGGGACTAATTTGGGTCCAGTGTTAGCTACAGCTTTGCCTATGTGAGGGAGGGTGACTGCAGTTTTCTGTTGGTCATTCTTGAAGCCAATGTTGAGTATCGGTTTGACCATCTCCAGGTATGTGGTAATATCACATTGCTCTGGGTCGAACTTTGGTAGTGGTACGTGGGGTTTGGCCACCATTTTGCTATACTTTGCCTGTCTCTTGTTGTTGTTGGCCTAATTGAGAACCACCGCTAGCCACCAGTGTTATGCTACGTTTCCACGGGTCGACTTCTCGCCCTGGGAGCATGTGAGCTTGGATTGGGTTCTTTACAAGACCAGGTCTAGACACACAGCAGAGGAGGCAGGACACAAAAACACAGCAGAAGCCTCACTGCAAATATATTATGGCCAAGTTACAATCTCCCAGAAGCAGTTCTGATATTACGATCATACACAGGTGCGGGTGGTACAAACAGGTCACTCAGACATCCAGGTTCAGACAGGTCACTACAGAGTACAGGTGTCGCCCGCTGACACGTGGGGACTTTACATGGCTACAGGACACATGGAATAAACACAGTACATACACTCAGGGGTTGGGATATTATTTCGACCCTTCCTGGTAATACGGGGGACTCCGACCTGGGACTTACTACTCCTGCTTTGTGTTACATCAGTGATTTTACCACAAGGCAGGAGTATGCGCTCAGAGTCGGGACAAGGCTCGGTATGGAGTACAGCACCGTGTATGGAGTTATAATTATTCGATTTGTAATGTTCGATTTAGTCTTTACCCTGTTTGACAATAGGGAGAGTCTGACCTTGGACTTACTACTCTTGCTTTGTGTTACATCAGTGATGTTACCACAAGGCAGGAGTATGAGCTCAGACTCGGGGTAAAGCTCGATGTAGGGTACAACACTGTATAAGGAGTTACAGTCACTCTAGCTGTGGGCTTTGATTTAGTCCGTCTGGTTTTACTGGCCCAGTGTATGTCACTAGCTGTTTCATGGCTTCATGGATGCCAGAATCAGAATCCAAACAAGATGGAGGAAGAGAAGAAGGGAAAGACAGGAGGAAGTATGTGTTACAAGGAGGGTAGAAAAGTTACAAGAGGATGGAATAAAGATCGAATATAGAAGGGAAGTGGAGGAACGATTGGGTAAATATAGATTGGAGCAGATGGGGGACGTGGAGGGTGTGTGCAAGGTATTGACAGAAGAAATCTGTGCAGCATGTGAGGTGGTGTGTGGGGTGAAGAGGAGACGAAAGGGGGTTCAGGGAACAGCATGGTGGACCGAAGAGGTGAGAGAGGCTGTGGCACAAAAGAAGAAAGCATATAATGAGTGGATGAGAAACAGGGGCAACGAAGAAGCTGAGAGACGGACGAGAGAGTTATATGTAGTGAGGAGGAGAGAGGTGAAAAGATTAGTAAGAGAGAGTAAGAAGAGAGTGGATGAGGAATTTGGAAGGAATTTGAGTGCAAAGTGGAGGGAATGTAAGAAAATGTTCTGGAAGGAGGTAAAGAGAGCTAGACAGGGTGCCAACGAAGTCAGTGGGGGTGTGAAAGATAAAAATGGTAGATTACTAGTGGAGAAGGGAGAAAAAGTAAACAGATGGAGAGAACACTTTAATGAACTGTTGAACATAGAGAATGAAAGTAATGCAAGTATAAGTGGCTGGGGAATGGCAGGGAGAAGGAGGGTTGTGAGAAGAGAGGAAGAAATCACCAGGATGGAAGTGGTGGAAGCAATGAAGAAAGTTAAAATGGGGAAAGCCCCAGGAATTGATGGAGTGTGTGGTGAAATGCTGAAGCATGGGGGAGAGATAGTAATAGAATGGATGTGGAAGGTGTGCAGTTTGGCTTGGGAGGAGGGTAGAGTCCCGGAGGATTGGAAGTCAGGTATAATTATTCCTCTGTACAAAGGAAAAGGGGAAAAAGCAGTGTGTGGTAATCATAGGGGCATTTGCCTTCTCAGTGTAATAGGAAAAGTATATGGTAGGATACTTATTGACAGAGTTAGGGAAATTACTGAGGAATTAGTTGGAGAAGAACAAGGAGGTTTTAGGAAGGGAAGAGGTTGTGTAGACCAGATATTCATTCTTAGATCCTTAGTGGAAAAGTTTCTAGAGAAGGGCAAGAAGTTGTATGCAGCCTTCATGGATCTGGAGAAAGCATATGACAGGGTGGATAGACAAGGTTTGTGGAAGGTATTAAGAATATATGGAGTGGATGGGAAGTTGTTGAAGGCAGTGAAGAGTATGTATGAGGGTGCTAAGGCTGCAGTGC
>JAGKTI010034948.1:0-11357 GCA_018397915.1 Birgus latro | reverse complement strand
TGATGATATCTAGGGTTGGTGGCGGTACAATCAGAGGAGAGGGAGAGTGGCCATGTGCAGTTTGCCACAAGGGTGTTGGAAGTAATTCCATCTTGTGTAGTGTTTGTGATAAATGGGTGCACAAGAGATGTAGTGGTATTAGAGGTAGACTGCGAGATAATGCTGATTTCATGTGTGCGGCATGTCGGGGAGAACAGGTGGAGATTGTTAGGCATGAGAGGGTTGAACTTGCATGTGAGTCTCTTGAGTGTGTGGAGGAGTTTTGTTATTTGGGAGACATGTTATGTACCAGGGTTGGGGCTGGAGTTAGCTCAGTTGCTAGGGTGAGAAGTGGTTGGAAGAAGTTCAGGGAGCTGTTGCCACTCCTGACATTGAGAGGACTCTCCTTACGTGCTAAGGGGTCTTTGTATGCAGCATGTGTTAGGAGTGTGATGCTGTATGGTAGTGAGACCTGGGCAGTAAAGGAAGAGGATATTCGCAGATTTAAACGTACAGAAATGACAATGATTAGGTTGATGTGCAGTGCGTCCCTGCGTGCAAGGCCTGGGGGGGCTGGGTTTATGATGGAAGAGTTGAGAGGTAGGATGGGACTAGAGTGTATTGGTGTTGTGATGAGTAGAGGTAGGCTGAGGTGGTTTGGACATGTGGAGAGGCTGGGGGATGATAATTGGGTACAGAGGGTGAGAAGTGTTAATATTGGGGGAGGGGTTGGGAGGGGTAGACCGAGAAAGACATGGGACGAGGTCATTAAGTGTGACTCAAGGGTTAAGGGACTGAACAGGGAGGCTGCCAAAGATCGAGCAGCATGGAGAGCTGCCATTAGGTGACCAATGCCGATGCATGCAAGCATGTTGGAGCCTTCAAAAACGAAACGAAACAAAACAATATATATTTACCTCCATCATAACCTTATATTTTACTAGATTACATCCCTTAGACATGGCCATGTCTTCCCTCCGACCCCTATATCATAATCCTTCCTTGTACAAACGTCCCATCTACCTTAGTAATATAAACAAACACCCATATAACTCCTTTCTTGTGTCAGGAGACACTATCTTAGCTACCTGGGGGAGTATTGTACCCTCCACTGTAATATCCCCCCCCCCCTGTATATCCCCACTGCTAGATCAAAATAGCTGACTCAAACATGTTTCTCACAGTGCGGGCTACGCAGATGTAAGCAGTGAAGGGCTGACACTCTTAAGGGGAACACCTTGTTTCTTTACTCTACCATTAAAGCCCTTAAATAGCTACTCCAAAACTTTTATTAAATCATCAAGGGACTGTGGATAACAGAGGGAAGGATAATGAGGTAAAGTTGTTAGAGAGGTTTTTGACAAGGTACTAGAAGGAGCAGGAGGAATTTGAGTTGGAGAGTTCAGAGCATTTAGTACAGATGAAATTATTTTTAGCAGAGCGAAGAACAGATTTAGCACGATTCCGGACAGAAACCTAAAAGAGATGAGATTCAGGAGTAAGTTGGCTCCAGTACCTTTTGTTGGTCTTCTTCTTGTTGCCTTAGAACATGCGAGATTAAACCAAGTTTTCTTTGCGTTAGTCAGAGGATATGAGAAAGGAATGTATGCTTCCATGCCCTAGAGA
Source organism: Birgus latro (assembly GCA_018397915.1). NCBI lineage: Eukaryota > Metazoa > Arthropoda > Malacostraca > Decapoda > Coenobitidae > Birgus > Birgus latro. Next base: position 9,752 of record JAGKTI010034948.1, on the reverse strand, counting down.
ATAATCTTCATAATGCGCAAGGCATACCCAGATGGCTCACGGCCATGGAAGCAATAGTCATTCCAAGAAAAATCAAAAGAGTACTGCCTGACGGCCTCCCAATCAGCGGCTCCAAAGTGCCACAATTGATGTTTCTTTGGAGGATCCATTGGCCATACTGGAGCAATAGGACAGGGTAGGATGATAAGGTTGTGATCGGAGGAGCCTAACGGAGAGAAAAGATTAGCAGCATAAGCAGAAGGATTAGTTTTGAGGAAACGTTTAAGTGTTTTGGAACTCTCCATGGTAGTCAGGGATACAGTTAGTGTGCTGTACAAGTTGCTTTAGGTCATTCAGGATAGAAAAGATGTAGGCTTGTTCAGGTGGATCAGTGAAAGGAGAGGAGAGCCACAGGTGGTGGTGAACATTGAAATCTCCTAGAATTGAAATTTCAGAGAAAAGTGAAATGGATAGAACGTATTCCATCTTAGAAGTAAGGTACTCAAAGAATTTTTCATGATCAGTAGAATTACGGTGATAAGCAATCAGCACAGATATATTTTGTTAAGTAAAGAGCACAGATATACAGTATTTAGTCAGAGAATGACAGGAAACTCAAAGCCAGAGAGTAGAGAAATCGAAAGAATCAAGTTCTGGATTTTGAGGGCAAGATATATCGTTGCGCACATATGCACAACAGCCGCCTTTGGCCCTGAAATCAGCATAGAGAAAGTTGGAGGATACAGAGAAGAGTTTGTTATTGGTTGCCTCAGACACCTGAGTCTCAGGAAGAGAAGGTGAGGTTTAGAGGAGGATAAGTGGTGCTCAGCAGAGAGAAAGTTAGAGGAAAGGTTGCAAATGTTGCAGAAATGAAGTGAGTCAGACAGTGGTTCCAGGTATCTTGCTGTGTTGTCACCAGGAGAGGGGCAGATGGTGAGGGCATTTTGTGTGTGTGTGTGTGTGTGTGTGTGTGTGTGTGTGTGTGTGTGTGTGTGTGTGTGTGCATGTGTGTGTGTGTGTGTGTGTGTATTTACCTAATTGTATTTACCTAATTGTGATATACAGGAAATGAGCTACGCTCGTGGGGTCCCGTCTCTGTTTCTCAATAAGTCAAATTTTGCCTTAAACTCATTTAAGTTTTTAGACTGGACGATCTCTTTGTCCAGGCTATTCCACAGGTCTATACATCTATACGGAAAACTATATTTCTTGATGTCCTTCGAGCAGCTTGGCTTCTTTAGTTTCATTCCATGTCCTCTTGTTGCTCTCTCATCCCACACAAACAGATTTTCTCTGTCAATTTTATCTACTCCTATCATGGTCCTGAACACTGCAATCATGTCACCCCTCTCTCTCCTTTCCTCTAAGGAGGGCAAATCCAGCCTTTCCAGCCTCTCTCTGTATGGCAAATCTGCCAGACTAGGGACCATCTTGGTTGCTGTTCTTTGTATTCTTTCAATCTTGGTTATATCTTTCTTTTTGTGTGGGGACCACACTACTGCTGCATATTCTAACCTGGGCCGGATCATGGCCACTATCAATTTTTTTATCATCTCCTCATCCATGTAATGAAATGCCACTCTTATATTGGTCAAGAGTTTATATGTCTCTCTCACTATCTTATTTATGTGCTTTTCAGGTGACAAACTATCCTGGACCAGCACTCCCAAATCTTTCTCTTCTCTCGCTTTTCTAATTGGTTCATTACCCATCAAATAATTCAATGATGGCCTCTTGGTACTTTTACCCATTTCCAATATTTTACATTTTTTTGCGTTGAATTTCATTTCCCACATCCGGCACCAATCATATATCCTATCCAGATCCTCCTGTAGCATTTTACAGTCCTCTTCAACCTCTACCTTTCTCAAGATCTTTGCATCATCAGCAAACAGGCTTGCATAGCTGTTCACTCCATCTACCATATCATTTACATAAATCAAGAACATTACTGGTGCCAACACCGAGCCCTGTGGGACACCACTTGTTACTTCCCTCCATCCAGATGTCCTGTCCTTTATTACTGTCCTCATTTGTCTGTGTGTGTGTGTGTGTGTGGACACCATGCTGGTCAGTGTTTCCTATGTGTCTTTTACCAAACAAAATTTGTTCATTCATTCATCATCTAATCCTGTGTTGCCTCATGAGGTGCATAGGAGCCTGGGTTTAGGTATGTTGGCCCTGACATTTAAGATGAGAGTGACCAGCCTCACTCTTCCCTGAGTGGCATTATGTGAACAGTAAACTCCAACCACCCCTTGAATATAAACCTGAACAGGCTTAATCTGATTGGAGCGCCGTAATTGCATACTAACCAACAGGCACCATAATTTGATTATATGGTTGCCACCCAGTGTAGTAAATGGTTTCCTGAAGTACAGGAAACCATTTGGCATGTCACTCATTGATGAGTCACCTGCAGACAGAAGGAAGAGGAAAGAATGAGGGAAGGAAAGACAGAAGAAGAAGGATGGAAAGAAGAAAGGAAGAGAGGGAGAGGCAGGCACCCGAGAGCAGCACTGCATCAAGTGAGTGGATGGTGAGCGCCCCCACCAACAACTGTCTTTAAATGAACATAACGTTTGACCAGCTCAAGGTGGTTGTTGAAACCGAAACTTGTTAAAAAGGGTTTGGTAAATTGACTGTCAAGCATTCATGGATGTAAAGTAAAACAGTTAGGGTTTTAGCTGTTGTTACATTCATTTGGCATTAATGTGCATAGCAAGCATGGTAAAAGTATCAGTAAGGGCAGTGGCTCACTCCCCCCTCCCCCACTTTAATCTCTGCTGATTGATGGAGTGGTAGTAGGAGGCATGAAAATAATTAGATGACATGAAGAGGTATAATGGAAATATTTTGTAACCATTTTTCTGTGGGAGGTCTGTTCTTTTTGGAATAGAATGGATATTTTTCTATTCCATTTACTAGAATAGTTTTTTCCTTTGTGCAGTGTAATCCTCTGGATGGTGCTAAAACAGTTAAACAGACATCATGAAACTGAAGTGTTTAATCATAATTTTTATTACAGGTGTGCCAAGATGCAGTGGACAAAACAAAAGTACAGGGTGTACGATGCTTGGTAGAACTTGTGGCCAGCAACCCCAAGCAAGACAGCGAAGGCAAAGCGTTGGCTGCAATAGTAAACAAACTCGGTGACCCAAGTCGAAGAGTAGCTGCCATCACTATGTTCCATCTCCGTACACTGCTACAACGGCGACCTGTTCTCAAACACCAAGTAGTGGAGCAAATTGAAGACTTGTTGTATAGGTGAGGGATGGAAAGAAGAAGAGAGAAGGTAAAAGATGGAGGAAACAAAAAGAGAAATGGGGGCAAAGAATAAAACTGGAGATTAATAAAGATCTGAAGGAAGAAGCATTATGGTGGTTGATCTGCTGTAGATAAGTTAACAAAGGTGGCCATGAAAGATAGATATAGAACAAGAGGGAACGAATAAGAATGATAAGGAAGAAGATGGAGGAGAAAAAAGGATAATGAGAGTTTATTGATAAGAAGGAATATGATGGATAATATACTGTTGGTGACAAAATAGTTAAGGTAAACTGAGCAAAGACAGATGTAAGATAAGGAATAGTGAGAAGTTGGGGAATGATATAGAAGAAGGGAAGGAAGATGATTAATGTAATGATTTTTTTTTTTTTTTTCGTAATGCAAGGAAGAAGGAACCATAGGCCATGGGCCCACAAACTGTTCCCTGCAAGAAGAAACAAAGACAATACAAACGAGAGCAAATTCAAGATCCGTTAATTTCGAGATGCCAGGACACACTGCGTTTGAAAGACTGGAGATCGTAGGAAGTAGGAAATACAGACAGAGGAAGACAGTTCCAGAGTTGACCAGTTGCATAAATGAAGGTCTGGGAGTACCAATTAACTCTTGCATTAGAGAGTTGGACAGAAAGGGATGAGAATTTGTTGCTAGAGGTGGAGGGATGCAATCAGAGAGTTCAGAGGACCAGTGGCCATTGAAGTAGCGATAGAAAAGTGATAAAGATGCAACAGTGTGGCGAAGAGACAGAGGTTGCAGGGAGCTAGTAAGAGGAGAATTAATGAGATGAAAAGCCTTAGACTCCACCCTATTGAGAAGGGCTGTATGTGGGGAGCCTCCCCACACATGAGAGTTGTACCCTAAACAGGGGCGAATAAAACCCGTGTATAAGGTCAACAACTGTGCAGGGGTAAAGAAGGTTCGGATTCGGCTTAGCACATCTAATCTCTTGGAAGCAGATTTCACAAGAGATGTAATATGTTCTTTCCAAGACAAATCCCGAGTGAATGAGACCCCAAGCATGTTCAAAGATGATGCAGGACTGAGCTGGACATTATTAACCCCTAAACCACGGGGTTGACGGAGGCGGTTCTGGCACTTCCTACCGGGGGTAATTTGCGCTCCAACTGACTTTTTAAAAATATTTGCCAAAAATCAGTTCTTAGCCCTAAAATATTATAGTTACATATGCATATGGCACATACCTTTAGCTTTCTCCTGGGATGTTTGTTTAGCCTTCGTCAACTACCGTTGGACTTCTGGAGAATTTTGAAGTTGGGTAACGTAGTCCCTAATTTACACTTCCCGACAGCCTGTAATATTAATACCAGTGCCTGATATTATCACTAGAAACACTATTCAGTTATTTACAAGTATCCATACTCCCACAGAAAAACACTGTGAAAGCAATTTAAAATAAGAGCCTCCCAATCGCGTTAGTTCACAGCTCATATTTGGTCATTTCTTATTCATATACACACTCACACTTTATATTCCTAGTACTTTATTACAATTATATATATCTATAGTCATTTACCGCTTCCCACACGATGTTTAGTAGGGGTAAAGGTCACATGGCCTTTTAAAATGGCCGCAAAAGCGGCGGGAATAGAGGGGCGCGACGGCAACGTGATTCCACTTTCAAGGGTGACATTAAGCTGAATGGTCTACGTATCTGGGTATAAAAGAGTTGGAAATGTCAGCTGCTAATGTATATGCTATGAAATAGGTCATTGGAAATATAGACTTTACATAATAAATTAGGTTTGTCCAGGTGAATATAAATATCACTCAGGCTTCTCCCTGACTTTCTTATATGTATTTATATCTTGAAAGCCCCGAGGAATTCAAAACAACACAAAAGCACCAAAGTCATGCACCGCAGTTGGATCCATTGCCACCGACCGTCACAAAAGTGACGACCCGCGGTTAAGTGGTTAAACATTATTGGGTACTCCTGTGGAAGATTTTGTTGGGTTGATTGGTGTAAGAACCGAGACTTTGATGCATTAAAAACAGCAAGATTATTTTTACCCCAGTCAGAGATATGAGTCAAATCAGACATTAGGTGTGCCATAGCCTCATCCCTTGCTTGTTGAAGTAACTGCTGAGATGGACGTTGCGGGAACCGAATGGAGAGATGGAGGGTGGAATCATCAGCGTACGAGTAAATAGGGTTAGATGTACAGCTTAGTAGGTCATTGATGAATAAAAGGAAGAGAGTTGGAGATAGAACAGAGCCCTGAGGAATACCACTGTTGATAGATCTAGGAGAAGAACGTTGGCCGTCTACAACAGTGGCTATAGAACGACCAGAAAGGAAGCTAGAGATGATGGCACAGATAGTAGGATAGAAAACGTAAGAGGGCAGTTTGAAAATTAAAGATTTATGCCAGACTTGATCAGAAGCCTTTGAGATGTCAAGTGCAATGCCAAAGCTTTCGCCAAAGTCCCAAAAGGAGGATGACCAGGAGTCTGAAAGGAAGGTGAGAAGATTGCCAGTGGAGCGTCCCTGACGGAACCCATGCTGACGATCAGAAAGAAGGAAAGATGCTGTAAAATTTTTCTGTTAAGAATAAACTCGAATACTTTTGAAACACAGGATGTTTAAGCAATTGGACGATAGTTGGAGGGTTGGGAATGGTCACCCTTCTTTGGGACTGGCAGAATGAGAGCAAATTTCCAGCAAGAAGGAAAGGTACAAGTTGACAGACAAATGTGGAAGAGTTTACCTAGGCAGGGTGTAAGCGCAGAAGCACAGCTCTTGAGGACAACAGGAGGGACTCCATCAGGCCCATATGCCTTGTTTGTATTGAGGCCAGTGATGGCAGAAAATATATCAGCTGAAGAAATTTTAATGTCAGCCATGAGGAAGTCAGAGGGGGGAGGTGATGGAGGAACAGCACTGGAATCATCTAAGGTGGAATTGGAGGAGAAAGTCTGAGCGAAGAGATTTGCTCTTTCAGTAGAAGAAATAGCTACAGAGCCATCAGAGTAGAAAATAGGAGGGAAGGATGATGAGGTGAAGTTGTTAGGATGGTTTTTTGCAAGGTGTCAGAAGGAGCGGGAAGAATTCGTGTTGGAGAGTTGAGAACATTTAGTGCAAGTGAAATTATTTTTAGCAGAGCGAAGAACAGTCTTTGCACGATTCCGGGCAGAAACATAAGAAAGATGTGATTCAGGGGTGGGTTGGCTCCGGTACCTTTTATAGGCCTCCTTGTCGCGGACAGCATTAGAACAAACGTGATTAAACCAAGGCTTTCTTGCATTAGACAAAGGATATGAGAAAGGAATGTATTCTTCCATGCCCGAGAGAATAACCTCCGTTATGCGTAAGGCACACGCATATGGCTCCCGGCCATGAAAGCAATATTTATTCCAAAGAAAATCAAAGAAGTACTGTCTGAGGGCCTCCCAATCCGCAGCTCCAAAGTGCCACAGACGACGTTTCTTTGGATGGTCCACAGGCCATACTGGAGCTATAGGACAGGTTAAGGTAATGAGGTTATGATCGGAGGACCCCAATGGAGAGAAAAGCGGAAGGATTAGTTGTAAGGAAGAGGTCAGGTATGTTGGGGCTTTCTCCATGATGGTCAGGGATATGCGTAGGGTTCTGTACAAGCTGCTCTAGGTCATTAAGGATAGAAAAGGTGTAAGGTTGTTCACCAGGTGGATCAGTGAAAGGAGAGGAGAGCCAAAGGTGGTGGTGAACATTGAAATCTCCTAGAATGGAGATTTCAGAGAAAGGAGAAATGGATAGAATATGCTGCATCGTAGAAGTAAGATAGTCGATGAATTTTTGATAGTAGAATTAGGCGATAAGTAAACAGCACAGATATATTTAGTCAGAGAATGACAAGAGAGACGAAGCCAGAGAGTAGAGAATTCAGAAGAATCAAGTTCAGGAACACGAGAGCAAGAGAGGTCGTGGTGTACGTATGCACAACAGCCACCTTTGCCTTTGAAATGAGTATAGAGAAAGCAAGAGGATACAGAAAAGGGTTTGCTGTCAGTTGCCTCAGACAGCTGAGTCTTTGTTAAGAAGAGGTGAGGTTTAGAGGAGGAGAGGTGGTGTTCCACAGAATGGAAGTTGGAAGAAAGGCCGTGAATGTTGCAGAAATGAAGAAGAAGTAAAGCCGCATTTTTGTGAGGCTTTCAGGCCGGTCAAGACCGGTCGAGACTAGTCCCAAGGCTGTTTTGGCGAGACAGTTTCAGAAAAATCGTACCCGTCAAGACTGGTCTAAAGCAGTCCTGCCCCAGAGCCAGGACTGGGTTTACCCGGTCTGCGCACAAAGGATGCGCGGTAGCAGTGAGCAACAAGGACAGGGAGGAGCGTCCTGTGTCCAGGGTAAACAGCTGATACGACAAAGATGGCCGACAGAATTGAATTTTTAATATTATTTCAAAAATAGAATTTTGCACGTATAATGATCATCAGTGACATAGGACTGTGATATAAAGGTAGGTGCTACTGGAAATGAATACTTGTTTAAACCTGAATTGAAAAAGTTGATCAGTTGTGGCTGAAGTAGGAAGATAATAATGCCAGGAAAGAAATTCAGATTCCGTGAGTCGCAGTGGATTATTATAATGATTGTCAGAAAAGAAAAACCACACTCACCGGCCTCACAACGCGAATTGCCCGGGCCCCCGGCTGCATACTGCTGGACCCTTCTGGTGATGTCATCACTCGTGACTTAGCAGGTGTGTGCATGTGCACACACACTAACAGCAGTGTGCACTAACACTCTTGTCCTCTCTTCTTTATTTGACAAAAGATTCCAAGGACGAAACTGGATGGTCTGTTTGCGTCTGATACACACCATGTATCCAATACATAGACTTTTGTGTGAGCACGCTCGACACCCGATACGCACTATGCATCCAGTACGTTCACTTTTGTTTAATTACTATCAAGACCCAGTCTGTGGCCACATACCAATATGTGATGTCTCTTGAAGTATTATAAACTTTCTAGTCTCGGCTGAATGCTGTACGCAGCCGCTTGGTCGAGGCACCTTTCTTAGTGAGACAGTCGGCCAGTTGTTGTGATGTATCCACCCAAGATACTTCATCAGTCTCCCCTCGCTCCAACATGTCTTGTAATACAGCAATATCAATGCGCAATCTCCTGTCTTCTACGCTCCTACAGGAGTAAAGGGCATCCACCAGACTCTTGTTGTCGACGAAACACTATTTTGATCTTTCCACATCCAGAAACCTCACGCAATATGTTGGCAAGATATACAGCAGTCTCAGCACATTCAAGCAGTGCCAACGCCTCAGCAGATAAGGTAGATTTGACGACCCTCCTGATCTTTCTTGTCTGCCAGAATATAGGACATCTTGCCTCACTAGCATCTCGTAGGAAGATCACAAAACTTCCCTGAGATCCATTGCCTACAAGGTTGGCAAATGAGGCATCCAAAAAGCACTCTATATGACAGTCCTCGATCGCCCACCAATCTTGGAATGTATAGCTTCATGTTGTCAGTCTTCACCTTTGAGATCACCTTATTGAGTCTAAGGAAATCCGCTACGGTAGCTCGGTTGCTAGTCACACTCAACTCACACACATCAAAGGCAATATCTGGCCGTGTGTGTGTGGCAATCCAGTTGAGTTACCCAATTAATGCTCGGTACTCCGTTTTCTCAGACTCGGACAGCTCTCCTGATTTTACTGCTGCACGATGTTTACTCAGCGTGACTGGTTTCAAAGATGAAGCATACTGGAATTGGTCAAGCGTTATGCTGCCATCGATGTTGGAGATGACATTGAGACCAATGTATTTCAAGGCTTTTGATTCTGAACTGCCAGTGAGGAATATTTGACTCAAACGGTTTATCACTTGCTGTTCGAACTCATGTGTACCAGCCCAAAGGAAGTCGTCGACATAGATGCATACAATGCCTTTGACTTTGCCACTATTGCTCCAAGAGAGCAGCGCTGAATCCAGTGATGACACTTTAGCTCCGAGACTCAACAATTGATCTTTTACGTGCAGATACCAATGCCTAGCAGCATCACAAAGGCCGTAAACAGTTTTCTTTAGTCTCCATAACTTACCATTTGCATATGGAGGACGTAAATGAACAACTCTCTCAATGTCGTTACCTTGCAAGTAGGCAGCTTTCATGTCCATAATGTGGCAATCCAACTGGTTGGTGGAGGCCAAAGAAAGTGCCAAACTCACTGCTTCTTTTGAACAAGTAGGCGAGTCTTTTCGGAGATCCACTGTGTCTTCCTCAAATCCTCTAGCAACTAAGCAGGCCTTAACAATAGGCTTTCCATTTTTCAGTTTTTCCATCACAACCCTGCCTGGAACCACTGTCTGACTCACTCCTTCTTCATTTCTGTAACATTTGCGGCCTTTCCTCTAACTTTCACGCTCTCGAGCACCACCTCTTCTCCTATAAACCTCACCTTCTCTTTCTCACTGAGACTCAGCTGTCTGAGGCAACTGACAGCAAACCCTTTTCTGTATCCT